>JARYHS010013630.1:42411822-42684747 GCA_031002005.1 Vandiemenella viatica
ACTTCTTGATCTGACCTGATCTCAAGAACATAATTTCTCATTTTGATTTGGTAGCTTGAATTATCCTGGAACGCTCGATCACTCGGTGAAGCGGTTGGTCTCTGGACCAGCTAATGGTGACTGTGAGAATACTTAGTCCCACCTGGGACTTACTTTCGATTGAAAATTGCTTCCAGTGTATTCGTCATTCAACAGAAAACAATAAACTGTGTAACAATTTCATTCCGGTCATGATGTTAATTATCTTCTAGAAATCCCATTTCTGCGATTTCTTATGTCCAATTTTATTATTAATGATGAGCCAACCCATTCCTTTTCACTGATTACTGATTGCTGTTCATAACACAATATGAAGGTCAGCATTTGCAATCAGTGACTGAGTGTTAAGGGATTTAATAGGATCCAGGTTGCATCCACTTCCGACAATTCAGATGTGAGTTTTACAAGATTTTATAAACAGCAAGAAGTGAATGCCGCAATGGTTGCTTCAAATGGGCCACATATAATGATCTTCTATCTATTAGTTGTGAAGCTCTAGTTAAGAGAAATACGTCTAAGGCATAAACATATCGACAAAATCATTGGAGTTGCAGCAATTTGTTAGTTGAGGTTGTCGGGTAGTTAGAGGTCAGGTCGTAAATAGCGACCATTTGCATCTAAGAAGTTTTAATATTTATTTATCAAAGGCTTTGAGGTAATACAGTTGTATCATGTTACATGAGCCCGTCGTCGGCCTTCGGGGATTATAACGTTGTTTGTGAACTTTAATTTGGTGTACGATTATCATTCAAAAGAACGACTGGTAATACAGTTAGGGCAACGACTGCTATTGGAGTTGTATGAATGGTAAAAGCAATGCTACGGGAAAGAATGAAAGGAATAAAATCGCCCAACAGCCGTGCCAACATTTAACTGTTCACTTGCAAAGATAGAAGGAGTGTTATAAAATCTGATAGATACTAATTTCGGTAACAGTGCTTTTTAATTCAAGATTATGAGCTTACTGCAATCCTGAATGTCCGTAAGGCCACTAAAACGCCACACGGAATCGCTGTAGGCCCAGTTGGCTTTTTGGAATATTTTTAGATGTGTGGATGTAGTCTTGTGATAGAAGCAATCCATTTTTTATAAACGAGTTTTTGAAAGAACCTCTTGAAACATAATAAAATATTTAATTTCTAAACTACGGTTTCTTTTCTCCGTGACGGTGTTTCTAAGTTGTAGGACCATTTTTCCGTACCGGACTTCGGTTCCAAAGATGTTACAAATATTTTTGATTTTATTTTTCTTTATCTCTTTGATGAGAACATATGTTATGATTGAAACTGAAATTATTTTTGAGTCTTTAAATTACAGAAAATTTAAGTGTCAAATGTAACTGAACATATCACTCATTTGTATTCCAGGAGGTGTCATAGCTGTTAGAAATATTCAAAAGTTGTCGAAAGAAGATATAGGCAACCATATTCCCTGTATTCAACCGGTAAGAGAACAAAGCAAATATAATGACTGTTATTAGTGTTTGAATTCAATAAATTAATTAGTAAAGTAATCCACTTAAAATGGACGTAATGTGAATATGTACCATTGCGAAAAATCCAACATTTCTTCGCACATTAACACTGTTGAGCAGTCATACAAAACTTCAGTTTCAGGAAAAATTTAAACAATAAGACAGGTATGGGAAAGAGATATCCAAATTCTTATCTTAAAATATAAAGTTATTAAAAATAACGGAAAGCAAAATATTTATAGTATACATTCACTAATGTAATAACGAATTAAATATATTTTTAATGAGGCATACTCGTACTCCGTCTTTCTGTCAGGCGCAATGACTCTAATTTGTGCATCCCTCTTAAGTACGAGAGATTCTCATTCACAAACCTAGGACTACAATTATTTTTAAATTAAAAGGGCTAAATGCTGGAATTTCGGTGCAAATGAAAGTCAAGAGATTTTATTTCATTTATTTTATAAACCTGGTATTAGAGACGTTGTTAAAGCAACAAAAATTGCTTATAGTCCAGTAACGGGGTCGTAAAAAGGGGTCTCACAAACATCACATCACGTAGAAGATTTTTTTTTCTTATCTTGTATATATTGGTGAGAGTATGCAGAAACCAAGTTTTCGACCTCCAACACCCTCGGCACAATTTTCTGTGGCCAAAAAACATCAAAATTTGGGTAGTTTTTTCAGTTTTTCGTCTATAACTCCTTCCTGATAAGTCCTATCAAGAAATATTCTATTTTCAATTTGAAAGAGGACAAAATTTCCTACAACTTTCGTATTATAAACTTTTTTCTAAACTCAAAATTAAGCGAGCTACAGTTCTTCGAAAATCAGCCAAATTTCACACTTTTCCTAAAAGTTGGGTTTTTACCTAATTTGCAGCTCAAAATGACCTGAAACCCCTGTATATATTACCGATATATATGTATTTCTGTATGACATAGTATATATATGTACTATACTTTGATTACTGATGGTCCATTCAATAATCATATAGCATTGTTGGCCGGGAGATCCAGAAGGATTGTTCGGCCGCCAGGTTACAGTGTTATGGATAGGCCGCGCAGTGCGCTTCTTGTGGCTATTTAACCTGACCAAGTACTAGTACCGCATATAGGGAACATACAGCTTAAGGTGGAATTAAAACCACAGAATCGTTCTGGCTTTCTCCATATTACACAGCAAGCTGTGCAGAGGTAAAGCTCGGGTTAATGGCCTTTGAAAATTACTGCTGAGAACGGGATTTCGATCTTCAGTCAGATACCTTAACCACTGAGCTTAATTTCGTTCTATTACCTGATGGTATTTGTACCAGTTTGAAAAACGGATTTGCAAAACTGAAAACATAATGTTATGGCACAAAGTTTATTTATGCAGTCAAAATTAAGTCATAATAAGTCAAAAATTAGTCATAAATCAATATCTTTTCCGTTTTAATGGATTGAAACAATGTGTTCCATTTGAATTTGTTCCGTACAACAATGGAAAAAATTTGTTGCTATATGAAGCATTTAAATCTCTTCAAGATACAACACCCAACACAAAAATTTTTGCTATGCACGGATGATTCCTCCTGCATAAGGTTATGTGGCATAGTAGTAAATACCTTGGCTGCTTCTGTGGAAAATATGAAGCCTATTTGACAACGAACTATAGATCCAACATCACAGTTATATTTGACGGATACCGAAGTTATGCTGCGCAGAGAGGAATAAAGTCATCTGAAATGATTTGTAGTTTGAAAACATCAGATACTTCAGCAGGCATCATTTTCGGTGAGGAAACAAGTGCTAGTGACGCAGCAAATGAGAGCAGCAAGAACTGTGTAATGTTGATACTAATGCAAAAAATTAAAAAGGAGGCATCCAAGATCAACAGGCAAAACAAGATGCTGCTGGATTAATCGTTGACGCAGCAATTTCCCAAGCAGCAAAATTCGACAGTGTGATGATTCTAAGTGAGTATATTGGCTTTCCATTTTGCTAATGGGCTTTGGTACCACGAGTTTGAACTCACACACATCCTCTTCATCCATGCATTTGCTGGATGTGATACAATAACAGCATATTTCGGCTATGGGAAAGAAAACTTCTACTGCATGATTCAATACCAACCATATCTGAAAGTAACGTGCATGCTAACTTCTCAGAACTCTAGCATCCAGAGAACATTTGGAGAACACGCAGGGGAACAGATCATCTTGGAACGGTACGGAAAAATTGCTTGTGGAACATTGGAAGGCTCAGATATGAAATGATTAAATCTGCCCAAAAAATGCATTCAGACTAGCACGGTTGCCACCAGATCAGATGCGGCAACGTTTCACTCAATATGCACGTACCACCAAGTAAAGGTTGGTTGGGTCGAGAAATGTACCCATTGCCGTGAGGATGAAGGAAAGGCTCGTCCAGTCTTATTACAGTTACAATAATAAATGCATTCAGGAGGACGTCGGTTCGAATTCCCGTCCAAGCATCCAGATTTGGGTTTTCCATGGTTTCCTCAAATCACTCCAGCCGAATGCCGGGATGCTTCCTTCAAAAGGCCATGGCCGAAATCTTTCAAGTTCCTCGTCCCCAGTCCAATCGTGCCACTAATGAACTCGACGTCGACGAGGCGTAAAGTCATAAAAAACAATAATAAAAGACGATGCACTTGAGTTTACTTCGAAGGTTGTATCATATTCCTTCCAGAAACCTTGTTCTCCTCCATGCAGCTGTCGCTAATCAGGACTGCATTGTTCAGCTGCTTGCAAAAATTGCTCTCGCCTGCCTCGTGAAAGCGTTCCTGGAATGTAGTAGATGAAGGAGAGGAAGATTTCTTCGACCTCGAGGAAGCTGTTCCTGATGCAATGGATGAAAGAGACACAAGTCATTGATAAGCCGGGACAATCCAAACGGAAAAGAAATATATTTATGACCATTTTTTTAACTTATTTCGAAATTATTATGACTTTATAACTTTGCGTCATAACATTATGCATTGTTGTTCGCTCTATTATCTTCAGTAATAGAGCGATCTGGTAGCTCAAGGCGTCTGACTGGAGATCGAAATCCCGGTCTCAGCAATGATTTTCAAAGGCCATTAATCCGACCTTTACCTCTGCCACAGCTTGCTGTGTAATATAAAGTAAGCCAGAACGATTCTGTGGTTTGGATTCCACCTTAAGCTGTAGGTTCCCTATATGTGGTACTAGTACTTGGTCAGGTTAGATAGCCACAAGAAGCGCACTGCGCGGCCTATCCATAACACTGTAACCTGGCGGCCGAACAATCCTTCTGGATCTCCCGGCCAACAATGCTATATGATTATTGAATGGACCATCAGTAATCAAAGTATAGTACATATATATACTATGTCATACAGAAATACATATATATCGGTAATATATACAGGGGTTTCAGGTCATTTTGAGCTGCAAATTAGGTAAAAACCCATCTTTTAGGAAAAGTGTGAAATTTGGCTGATTTTCGAAGAACTGTAGCTCGCTTAATTTTGAGTTTAGAAAAAAGTTTATAATACGAAAGTTGTAGGAAATTTTGTCCTCTTTCAAATTGAAAATAGAATATTTCTTGATAGGACTTATCAGGAAGGAGTTATAGACGAAAAACTGAAAAAAGTACCCAAATTTTGATATTTTTTGGCCACAGAAAATTGTGCCGAGGGTGTTGGAGGTCGAAAACTTGGTTTCTGCATACTCTCACCAATATGTACAAGATAAGAAAAAAAAATCTTCTACGTGATGTGATGCAAATGAGAACTACCCCGTTACTGGACTATCCTACTCAAACCTACGACGAATTCTCCAAGATGAAAGAAAAGAGGAATAAATCTACTCAGATTTCAAGTAAACAAGAAGAGAAGATTTTCGCAAGATACAATACTACCTGTGGATCAGCGCAGTTATACTTATTCTCGCTCTTAAGAACTTGGACACCAGCGTGGTGGGTTGGCGGTAATGCTCTGTCCTCGCATTCGGGAGGACGCGGATTCGAATCCCCGTCCGCCATCCAGATTTAAGATTTCCATGTTTTCCCTAAATCATTACGGGTGAAAACCGGAAGGTTCCTTCAAAAGGCCATAGTTGAATTCCTTCCTGTTTCTTGCCCCTATTTCTTTCCCGCCTCTAATTACCTCGACGTCTACGAGGCGTAAAGCCATAAGCGAAAAAAAAAAAAGAACTTGCGATCTTCGGAATAATTT
This sequence comes from Vandiemenella viatica, assembly GCA_031002005.1. NCBI lineage: Eukaryota > Metazoa > Arthropoda > Insecta > Orthoptera > Morabidae > Vandiemenella > Vandiemenella viatica. The sequence continues at coordinate 42,417,539 of JARYHS010013630.1, forward strand.
CTTATTCATGCTAGAATACGATTAATTTGGACGTTGAGCAGACGTGATTCGTGAAATCCATATTGTAGCAATAAAACTGTGTTCTTGTGAAGTAAACTTGAAAAATTTTGATATATTTTCCTCTTGTAAATTTGTGATAGGAAGCATATTAAACTGGTTCATGCTACCGGGTCCAAAAAAAAAATAAAAAAATAAAAAAATAAAAAAATAAAATAAATAAAATAAATAAATAAATGGCAATTCACCGTTAGGTACATTAAAATAGCAGTAACAGTAATGTGGTCGTTTGATATGATATTGAGTAATCTTTTCCTTCTTAAATATCTTTTTTTAATATATACATATATACTACACATCTTATGTAAACGAAAGCTCGCTGAAACATAATATTCACGGGTTTGCTGGCGGATGATGTGAAAAGATGAACTTTCGATGGCGTGATCTATCAGGTTTTACGCGCGCTGCACGAATGCCGATCTTGAGCGCCAACGCTATTATACAGGATCACTCCCCTTCCCCTTCTCACCACCTTACTCGTCTTTCCACAACAACAGCGAATCCACGAAGATTATATTTCACTACACATCTTGTTCAAATATGGGGCTGTATTTACAATAAAAGTAGTCAAAGTTGGGAAATATTATGCCTGATTTTATCATCTCCGTTTTGTTGGAGCTGAGTGTAATTTTGATCACGTATTGCCTATTGGACATAAAGCGCTATGTTCTCACCCGTTGGTGACTGCTTGCGCAGCAGGTGCGTCATCAGATTGGATCTTGTTGTCTCTTCACTGCCAGATTCTCCATTGTTTTCCAGAAACTCTTCTTCTTCCATCTCTGGCAGAATTGATGAGGGTCCAGACTTTGCATCGCTGTCATTATGCATCTGTAATAGAAACGAAATTCGAAAATGATTCAGATAATTTAAAAATATGTTCATTATTGCATTAATAATACTATCGATTACACACAGCTTTCAATGTCTTTGCGGAATAGTTTTGCTATATTAGGAATCTATAATTCACTTACTATCCAGTAAAACCAAATGATATTTCACGACTCAGCACTTGCTTCTGCTCCTATTCCCCAATTTTTTACTGGTGTAAGTTTTATATCACCAAACATATGAAATAAATGTGAGTACTTTTATTTCTGCAAATAATAATTTTACACCAAAACAGAATCGTAATTGAAAATCTATCTTAAGTTTCACAAACTATTAATAAGGATAAAACCCTTGTTGAAATGTGTAAAGAGAGAGAGAGAGAGAGAGAGAGATAGACAAAATTTAGCCCTTTTATAAAATTAACTTGTTGAACACCAAATAACCAAGTTCTGCCGCTTACATTTCTCGAACTGTCATGTAAACCATATGTCCTGACTGTCATATGGAAAAACACAATGCTGCAATCCACAGTTCTTTTGCTTTACAACGAAGTGTGGCATCCAAGTTCTCTTACGAACGTTTCAGAAATACTAAAATACAGTTCCTAGATACTAAATTAAATTACTCACCTTCGTTGATGGTAGAGCGCTACAGGAAATTCGGGTTCCTGTAATAAACAAGCAAATGTAGAGAAACGATATAGATCTTAAGTGCTTTCTGTTTGTTAAAACATTCAGCAAATTAAATCAGACCTGACGTTAAAAACTATAATCGTTGTGCATTACTCAGTATTTATTCCAGTATACTAAGTGAAATAATTTGTACGATCGATGTCAGGAGTTTATAAACAATATAAATATTGTTGCAGCCTGAAATATAACACAATTTGCTAATCGAATGACTAAGATTTCATTACTTTTAACTGGGTGGAAATATAATAAATGGATTTCATGGGTACAAAAAACAATTAAAACCAAAACGATCACTTTCTTAGATCATGGTCTGTAGGTCTCTAAATATCCTAACGTTTGGATAATCTGAAGTATTTAAATAAAAAGTTAATTTCATTACAACTGAATAATTAAAAGCGTTAATTTCCTTTTTCTTAAAGATCTTATTTCTCTCACTGGAGCCCACTACCAAAGTTTATAGAACACACAACGACTAACTACACTTCAATTTATTTTAGTGATATTATTCATTTTAATTACTCGACTTATAATTAAGAACTAGTTTTCTTTATAATGAATGGTCTGTACTATCTTAGCAGATCACAGGGAAGAGTTTTTCTCAAGTACTCTGTCTGGGAGAACTATTTCTTATATTTGTCATTTGCTTCTGGTGATATAGATCATTTGTTTGTTAGTGTTTTTAGTTCCTCACTGTTATACAGAAAATTACCGGCCTCAAATAACTTAAAATCATCCACTGCTTCACGAAAATTCGTCGAAAATGAAATTACACTCTCTAAACAGACGCATACTTGTTGAAACAGTAGAGAGATAACGAAAGTGACCAGTATAAATTTTTAAAAAAAAATGGCATTTCACTACGAGGCCACGCAGTCAGTAGTACGTAATTAAGTACTTTGCAACTATTTATCGGTGCACTCAATGTATACTATTCTCGGCAAGGAATAGACGACACAAGACAAACACAACACTAATAATTAAAACCACCCACGCCCGAGGCTGCACTTAAACTGGCGACCCCTGAAACGCAAAACTAGGACGCTATCAACTAAGCTGCCGGGGTCGGCGACCGAGAGAATTCTACATAAAGAAGAAGCGTTTAGCTTTGTAGTCTACAGCCTCCGAAGGGAATATTCGACCACCAAAGGGGAAAAGTTTCCTTCAAAATAAGAGGAAACTCGGAGCATCCTAGCGAACATTGCATGAAACAAACAAAGCTTTGGTAGTGGTGAAGGGCACCGTTGCCATACCTGACTTGAATTGTACATATACACATTTACTACAGTCGTAAATAAACCGCAAAATTCAGGAAGCGGCGCCACCCATCAAACACGGAAACCATTTTCTGCGGACCCGGAAACCTTCGATTGTAAACGATATAAAGTTTACATTCGAGGAAATTATTAAAATTCATTATTGTAGTCCTTAAGTCACGCAGTTTTCTCTTACTGTGGTGTGTAACACGCTGTATTATGTATACTGTGTAGATGAAGAAGAGTTTCGTTGTCGCAGTTCCTGTGGTCGAGATTCGACATCCACAACATTACGTCCTTGATAAGTGCAACTGTCAAAAAGGAAAAACTATTCCATGAAGGTCGCCGGCCTTCTCTGAGGAGACAGCGCCAGAAGAAGTATGACAATTTGTGTTAGTAACAACGTTAGCGCCGGCCTCGGTAGCGTAGGGGCTAGAGTGCTAGCTCCGCGTGCCGAAGGCCGCCGGTTCGAATCCGGCCGCGGGCATGGATGTTTAAGTGTTGTGTGTCTGTGTGAATGTCCTGTCCGTCCTGTGGCGTCCATACATTGGAGAAATACAATAAATACTGGATGATGACTTACGCACTTAAAGCAATTATAATTACATTGAGCTGGCTGTATGGCATCCGTTGCCAAATGCCATAAAAAAAAAAAAAAAAAAAAAAAAAAAAAAAAAAAAAAACAACGTTAGTGCCCACCCCGTTGGCTCAGTTGATTAAGTCACCGTGATGTTGTCTGGCTGAGTTAGCTGGATAGAGTCCTGGCGGTGGAAAAAAAATTCACCATCAAAGCTTGGCTGGCAGGGTGGGAGAGGTGATGGTGCACAGTTCCTAATCACCTGATTGTGCACAAAAGATCTGGGTTAAATCCCAAACCTCTCCGCAGTGAGTATGGAGTGATGGCATACGACAGTGTTGATTGTGATTCGTCTGTCGGGGACGTTAAGCCTGAATACCGCCATTTTTATTTCGGTAGAGTAGGTGTGACTGGGCAAGCACTGAGTTTCACCCTCTCACTTCTTTAATCTCTCATCCACAACACAAACTACACACAATAAAACTTACAAACACTGTCACACTGGGAAAGACAGACGTTCCTATGGAGGCATATACATCCTCCATAGTAACTGTTTACACGAGTTAGGCGATCAGGGAAGAAGTAACTTAGATGGAATATCTATTTTTTACAGGGCACGACTTTTATTTATCAATCTTTGCAGGCAAATGTTGACAACCTTTCAGGAAAAATTAAGGTTTGACTCGAATATGGCTCTCGTTTAAATTATTTTCAGTTGGTCGTAGCTGTGTTGAAATTAATGAGCTATGAAATAAATCTTCTTATTTTGCTGCATTTCTGTGAGAGTATATTTGCATACAAGTGAAAATAAGTTAGTGATACCAATCACAGCTCTGATTTGAGGAATTGTTTAGTTGGCGGATGATGTTTTTGGAAGTAAGGTGTTACGCAACTTTGGAAAATAGTTGATTCGTCGATTAAAAATGCTCGCAAGTGACTGCGGATTCTAATTGACCCACAGACAGGCTTAGCTGAGAGATGTATTATAGAACATATGATGAAAATGTTTTTGGTCATCGAGGAACCAATTTTACCACGGATAACGTTTGAATCTGAAATATAATCTTCACGGTCGAGTGCAGAGCTCAACCACCTCATCAAAATATTAAGGCATATTGTCTTGTTTCAGATTTGTATCACATCGTTAAACTATCTTCCGCAAATCAAGAAGAACAATGAAAGACTGAGCGATTGTTTTTCATGCAGCAAACTGGTGTGTTGTGTTATCACTTAAGTGCACGGCGTGCCTCGCATACACGAAACTGAATGTAAGATTATGTTTGATACTAGACCGCACCTGAGCTCGCTGATAAATTTTTTGTTGGGTGCTGTATTTCCTTTTGAATACGATGCTGTTGCTAAATAAACTTTAGATTTCCGGGTTACAACATTCTAGGTGTTAAGTAGCAGTAGATTTATAGCGCAATTGAATGCACTATTTTAATTAAGCGTTTGGTAAGTCTTAATGTCTTCCGTGGAAATATTTTTTGTTATATGGTATTTAACATTTTATCGGGATCTTCTGTAGCATTACGTCCGATGAATCATCAAATAAACCCATCTGCATGTAACCCTTAACTGAGTGTTGTGATTTTACTTTCAGGTTTTGTTCGATATTTTCCATTTTAATTTCCTTTGACATACGTTCGGGGAGGAAATTCATAAAATAAAATCACGCTTCCTAGATGTATTAGTGAGATGGGGGTTTAAAGTTATTTGACCATGCACGTAATTTATACGTATAAAAGTTTAGATACTGTCCCAGTTTCACCAAGCTGATTAGTCTGGTGCTAAAAGTTTCAGAGCTAAATCGTTGTGTTTATTTGAATTAAATTACTGTTTGTTCTGCTTAAATTTTGGAAGGTGTATAAGTGTGATTTAAAAGCTACAAAGTCAGATGGGTAGCAGTTAACCCTCGTCCTTGGCATTATGGATAACGTAGGTCAAATACCTCTCCAGCCATCGATTTCGGTTTTATATCATTTCCATAAATCATTCCAGGAAAATGTCTAGATGGTTCCTTCAAAGGGCCATTGTCGAATTCTTTCTGGCTCCAGCCCCTCGTCCTTTCCCACCTTGACGTCGAGGAGGCGTACTGCCATAAGAATATACACATATATATGTATGAAGAGAGAACAGGTCTGTAGTTGAACTGTCAATACTGGCTCGATATTCTATTACACCATCATGCATTTGAGAATGAATCATTATGAGCCTTAAGAAGTTTACAGAGACAGATTCAGCATTTTTTTCTTACTGATAGTTTTCTCACTTTTATGATCCCATAGAAAAGACAGAAAAATGTGAAAAATAAATCTGAAACCTCGCAAATGAAGTTTGCAGAGACAGTATTCAGTATTTTTTCTTACTGGTAGTTTTCTCACTTTTATAACCCCCTAGAAAAGACAGAAAAATGTGAATAATAAATCTGAACCTTCGCAAATGCAATTTAAATCGTTGATCTTTTGCTCGATGTTAAAATTACAGTGAATAGCTTTAAGATAATTTAATCGGTCAGGAGTCTTTTTATTAAATAGCAGTTAATAAAAATTACATGTCCCGTCTTACGCTTCAATCATACGTCAGCTGCGAAATTGTGGCAACGAACTTATCTTTATAATCACAAAACCGTCAGTTAACTGATTTGTTTAGGATACAGATATGAATGAAACAGAAGTAAGGATATAGTTACATACACTAACCAACTATTTATAACGTATGATAAAGCCTAGTAGTCACATTTTTAGAACTCTTATCATATTAAACGAAGAGAAATGATCTCTTTTTTTACACCAACATTATTTCCCTGCTGGCTAACATTAGACGTCAAAACTATATCTCACTTGACAATTTTGCTAATACTTAAATTGTGGTGCAAATGTTTTAACTGGAAAAATGACTGGTAATTTAGCCGTTTAAGACGCAACCGTATCACTAGAACGTTATCGTGGAAAATATTACGGAAACTCCAATGATAACCGTTAGAATTTGGCGGAAGCTACTTTTTTTGCGTAACTGGCATTAAAAAAGCATAAATATGCAACAACGGCAGCGGCCACTATCTGCGTGGAGATAAGGACTAACTGTCAATACACTGCCGGCAATTAACGGGCGTTCGCCTCTAACTGGGCCATCGCGCGCGCTTTCTACTTGCCGTCGTTATCACCACTTTGCGTGTACGACCACACTCATGTGCGTTGACAGCAATTAACGAAGTCACTTGTTTTTAGCACCAGTTCGGGATTTTAGACGTTGAAATCCACTTGAAGTTAAAGACTTTACCGTGACATGTATTGATATTTGGGAGATTCAGACAAATAGGATTTATCTCAATGTATAACGTCACTGGAATGCGAAGCTACTTCGCCTCTCCGCATAGTGCATCGTTGATAACGCTAAATGAACTGGGGACTATGGTAAACAGGACAGTCGTATGATCTGCTGATGTCTTCACATCATAGTCAACATTACGGTGATTGGCGTTTGAATTTAATTCTTTACATTGTATTATGTATTGTAGTGCCATACGATTAACAAAAAAATATTACAGATTAAATTTCTTAAAAGAGATCGTTAACGTACAATTAAGTAGGTGTTTTTAAAATAGTGTGTTATCGTGCTAATTCAAACCTGATTACATCGGAACACACACAGTGTAAAGTCATTTACAAAAAACAGTAACAGCTACAAGCATTTCAGAGTTGTAGAAGGCAACCAAAATCTACCTCAGCTAACGGCTCCTTTATCTTGTGATTATGGCTTGTTGACTGTCCTGCAGGGAGTTACTCCTCGATACCAGCCTCGCATTTGGGAGGAAGCCGGTTCGAATCTGCATACGGGTGTTCAGATTTGTTTTTTTTTATGGTTTCCCCAAATCATTCGAGACGAATGCCGGAATGTTTCCTTCAAAATGCCATGGCCGAATTCCTTGCCATTCCTTGTACCTGGTCCTTTCCCATCTCTAATGACCTTGACGTCGACGACGTGTAAAGTCATAACAAAAAAAATCCATGGGGGCTTCATTGAGATGTTGCCCCTTTGCCTGTTCTGAGTGGATGACTGTTACCTGTGTATCTTGAGTGTAGTGTATTGTTTGCGTCGTGAACGTTGAAAGATGAAGAAAGGAAGAGGGTGAAAGCAGGGGCTGGTTGACTAAGACCTACTTTTTCGAAAGACATCAATGGTAGCTGTTCAACACATTCTTCAATTTTGGAATGATTCAGATCATTCTCTCTGGGTTTCACAAACAATAATGTATTAATATCCAGCCTTATTTGAGTTCAACTGCTACTACACCTAAAATTCGTCGATATATATATACTTTTTAACTATATAAGGTCAGTTTGCAGTTTTTATGAAACTTAAAGCGATTATCGTGGGAGAAATTTGATAATAAAGGTCTGAAACTGCCGAATCTCCACGGTGAAATCTAATGGATTCGAGTCTAAAGTATGATAACTAGATTTTGCAATTTATGAAATGCTAGTATGAAAACTGTAGCCATAATGCACTTTCTAGATTGTTAAGGCAAAGTAATTATTAGAAATGGCTGTCATTATTTTAATGTGTGGAGTTACTTCGAATATATGTATTATCAACAGTTACCGAGAATAATTTCTTGTACGCCAAAAGAAGACGGAGTTACAATGAGTATTCGCCTTTTACAATAACTAAAATTACATTAATTAATAAATATAGTCAGTGTATTTACAATGAAATAAGTTGAGCTACGTACAGGACACAGAAAAGCAGAGGTTAAGTTATGTGCTAATGTGAAAAAAGGAGGGGCAAATAGACTTCAGGAAAAGGATTATCTTGGCATTATCGTTTTCCTCATCACCATCTGTGTTCGCGAAACTTGGACTTTAAGGAAAGCTGACAGGGAAAAGATTGATGCCGTCGAATTATATGTTACACTGCGGTTAAGGACTTCTTTTAGAACGATAATCACTACGAAGAAGCCATCTGTACATCTCCGTATTCCACAGATTAATTTTTAGGCGTAATCATGAAACAGCGGCCTATGATCAAAACAAATTATCTCCGAACATCAATAAGGCTACAAATCCTCAGTCTAAAATGAATAGCAGGCTGCCAAATAATTCCCTGGCTCGTCATCACTAAAGTCAATTGTAACAGTTGATTGCTCTGGCCTCGCATTCGGGAGGGCGGCGGTTTGAATCCCCATCCGGGCATCCAGATTTTGGTTTTCCATGGTTTCCCCAAATCACTCCAGGAAAATGCCGGGATGCTCCTTCAAAACGCCATGGCGGAATTCCTTCTCGTTTCTTGTCCACACACCAATGCCGCCTCTAATGACCCTGACGTTGACGGGGCGTAAAGCCATAGGTAAAAAAAAAGTCAGTTGATTGAACTGAGAGAAGCACACATGATGGCGATCCACGATTTATGAATAACAGACATCAATCGTATCGATAAAATCATAACTACCCCTCGATTGTTATTACTGTATGTGTTATGTTATGTTATTTAACTCTAAAACAGATCATAGAAGGAGCAAAGACGGAGCTAGATTTGTGTACTGAAATGCTGGTGAATATCTGCATTATCAGTTTATTTTTATATGTATTGATATGGCGATAGTGTTGAACTGTCATAAACTGATTGAAATATTTAAAATGAGCTTATAGAGGGAATGACTGAAACAATGTTTGATTTTGTAAGACAGTGATGTTACCAAATACAAACTTGTATTTAAAACCGTGACTTACCTTGAAGGAAAATTATCTCCAGAAAAAGGAATATGGTCCCTCGTTTGTAATTCATACTTCTCGTTTCCCTTCTTCTCAATCGAAGTTACAGAAATAAATCTGACAACAAAATTTGATCAATATAAATAAAATGATAGAGAAAATGGTTGTTTTAAATAAATACTCTTAGAATATGGGAGTTTCGTATGATGTTGTAAATTTTTTTAAGTTTTGACTCGATAGGACATAAATCTCTTGAGAACTGGTATTTCAGACATACTAGAAGAGGAAGTAAATTAAGTAAAACATTCTTTCATAATTTCTGTAAAAATTTCAGAGAAATTCATTTGCTCAATTACTATTTCAATTCGTATAAGAAATAAACAGCAATTTCATGAAGGAGTTTAATGATGAAGTTGTTTTGTATGTTTAACCGTATTAATCTCTTATGGCTTCTTGTGTGAAACTTTTCCTAAAAATTCCACTAAAAGTGCACTTGCAGCGTATCAATAGCACACTCCAGTCCACTGCTTGTAAATTTATTGAATCCCGATGATCAAGCTTGATGGGTGAGCGGTAACGCTCTGTATTCGGATTCTGGTGGACGCAGGTTCGAATCCCAATCCAGCCATCCAGATTTGGCTTTTCCACGGTTTCCTCAAGTCACTCCAGGTGAATTGCTCCCAGTCCTTTCCAGCCTCTAGTGACCTCGATTAGAGAAAAAAAATTAGAAATCTCCAGATACTCTCTGCTCAACTGGTTTTATGATTATACAATTATGAATTTGCATTCTGAATCTCATATTCAGTTGGGAAAAATAAAGCTTCACGTCGCTTTGTATTTATAACTATAGGATTTACTCGACTACATTATAACTACAACTACAAGAAATAAAAAAATCATATTCTCTTATTCTGTTGCCAAAATATGTATTTTTTTTTTTTAAGGAAAACAATAATGGAAACTTCATATTTCGTATGAGATTGTTAACAACCGTCTCAGATTCTTAGAAGATTTAACTAGGGCATCGTGGGGGCGTTGTAAACTTAATTGTATATTTTACCTGTAAGTATTGTTAAAAACTGAGATATTTCTGAAACGCTTTTCAAAGGAGGGCACGCGATTTTGATCTCTTATTTGTACCACCCAAATAGGAGATGCAGTGTATTGACAAATACAAATACATGGCGAGGAAGTTGTCTAGACCTCTGATATTTCTATCCTGTGAGGTCGACCAGGTATTAGGTCAGTTATAAGCGTACTTTGCGGTCATGTTACAGTTAACATTCCTAGAGACAACAAAACGAGTACAGTGTTTAAACTACAACCTGGAGCGTCCTCTATATGCGGAAAGAAATCGATACCAAAACATAAACTCAGTCCTTCCGCAAGATATTCTGCGTTGAAGTCACTCCTCGGCGATCGTTGATTGTACGCGAAACAACCTTAGAATGTGATGATTTGCATTTGCGCTTTTAATGATCAGCACGATTTCTCCAAGCTGTTTTAGAGTAGTAAGTAATCCACTTCTACAATAATTTTTTTTAGTATTTTTCAGTATAAGATTCATGCCACACGACGTGAAAATATCCTGACTGCAATATGTATTTATTTCCCGGCTCTGGGCCCTTCTATCAATCGATTTTTGAATGTTATTAACACAATCCAGAAGAGCGTTTTTCCCAGAGATTCACCTATAGATACAAAATCATACCAATAAGACGACAATGACTACAATTAACTTCCCTACTTACATAAATCGGCAGTGGGTTATACCTGTGTATATAACTCTTATGGTATCACACAAAATACTAAACGGATCGTGATGGCGTTTCCACGGTTTAAAAGTTTAAGACATCGCTTAAAATCTACGGTATGTCTTAATTCTCTACATGACAAGAAATGATAATATGTTCTTAACGTTAAAAGATAACCACAGAAGATTCTTCATACAATTCAGAGATCACACACTACACAAAACCTTAACACTCCAGTAAACATAAACATTCGTAAAAATTTATACGTGTTTGATTATTATTTTTTGGCATATCAAAATTAGTTTTATAAAAAAATTCATCAGACTAAGGGGCTAGATACAGTTATCAGGTTTCAAAATAAAAAAATTTCTTTCGATTCTCAAAAATAGTTTTTACTTTTGACTTCATGTTGGTGTAAAAGTTATTTAAATATATATAAATAAATATGTGGGAATTGTGCGTGATTAAGCAAAGCCCTGCACGATTGACAGCCATTTAAATCTTACTGCACTTCAAGGTAATCCTAATCTTTAACCTTAAATATCTCAAAACAGTAATTCATCATTTGATTTTAAAGATAACTTTTTTCCACTGCGTAGATCTTTTTCAAATTTGCAGGAAATGTTGTAGATACCAATTACTACAGTCCCAACCAATATTGTTTATTCAGCTTTTCACAAATGGAAAATATGCCTATATTTTTAAACAAAGAAAGGAAGAATTTTTATTTCTTGAATTTTTTTTATTAACAACAAATGAAAGTTAAATGTGTTATATTATTGGTTTAACTAATTGCCTCGGTATTAGTTTACAAGATTAAAAAAAAGATTTCTGCAAAATTTCAAATATTATGCTTTCTGTTATTAAAGACCTTAATGACGACAAATTTTTAACTGTTAATTTGGATGGTACATTAACATATTGTTAAATAATTTTTTTCTTTTAAAAATCAATTTTTATATATAACTATAACAGTTGTATGGATCTATGAAATTTGAACCCTCAATTTTAAATAGATTTGGAGAAAATTAAATTTTAATTTCTACTAATATTTGTATGTGTTCTACCCCCTTAAACTTTAATTTTTCGAGACAACAGACTTTCGATTTTGATCTTTGTTTCTGTAAATATTTTCGTTGACTATTTTCTCTTTTTGTATACGAAGATTATTATAGTTTTGAATTCTGACAGCAGTTTACAGGGAAATACCCAAGACCGTCTGTTATGGTCGATAATGTTGGCCTCAAAATTAAATATTTGACAGAGAGAACTATACATACTACGTTAGGGAAAAATTTACAAGGCCAACGTTAAAATTCCACGAAAACATGAAGCTTGAGCAAATATTTAGCAAATAATTCCGATCCAGAATGTATTTCAACATATCTACCTTTGGTAATTTGACTTCTTGAAAATACAACCATCTACCATACACCCGTGTCCTCGCGTGCAAAGCTGGCGAAAAATGCCAGTTACATATTATACTCTGAATCTTCGCATCTCCCAATAGTCTCTGTTGTTGTTGTTGTTAGGGCGCATCAACATCTGTGTCATTAGCGCTCTCCGATAGACTCCAAATTTTCAAAAGCGCAGGTAAAATAATACACTTAATGTTACGCATATAGATACTGCTACATCTCCTACATGAGTTCTGTAGAAAAATTTGCAGAGACTGACTGGTTGACAAACCAATCAACTCTGTCGAACACATATTCCCAATATAATATACCAGTATGTTACCGGAATGCTATAAGGAATTCCATAGAATCAGCTACTGTCAACAGTGGCTGTTTTGCTTACTAACAATCTGTTAATTATTACTAGAACGTAATGAAATAGTACGGAAATTATTATAAATATCAACATAAATTACTTGAAAACTTTTTCAAGTAGTTTGATTGAAATGAACAAGGTGTATGGTCTGAAAATCAGCTGAAATATGCTCGCATCATGCATCTCATTATTATTGCGTAGATTTCAGTATGTTCTAATGCACAAGTTATACTATAACCATAACTTCCTATCAAAATCTATAGATTCATGAATAATACATTGGTGTCATACGATTATTGAGAGGTTGTGTGGGACTGAATTTGAAAATAATGTCAGCAGACTGTAGGTCTGTACTCGCATAAGAGGGAGGTGACGAAATGCTGGTCGTATACTGTTGGGAAGAGCGTCTCACCAGCAATTTATTGATAACCATAAAAACCTGTATATACGATCTAACTGGTGTGGGGAAAACACATAAGAACCGCTGCATCTGAAATTTCGTCCGTACAGTTTATTTTAGATTGTTACTCTACACTGACTTGCTTCCTGCAAGAAGGAGTCACAGGAATTAATAGTTCGATTTTTTTTTTAACTGCTTAACGTATCTTAACAGCGAGGTCTTTAGAGACGGGAAAGGATGGGGAGCAACGAATGGGAAGGAATTCAGCCATGGCCTTTTGAAGGAAGCATCCCGGCATTTGCCTAGAGTGATTTGGGAAACCATGGAAAACCCAAATCTGGATGCCCGGACGGGTATTCGAACCGGCGTCCTCCCGAATGCGAGGCCAGAACGCTAACCGTTACACCACCACCCTCGATTAGTAGTTCGAGGAGGTGATTTGCAATAATGACTTCGGCCAGGTATGCTACGGGTTCTGTGGATTAATATAAGAACTATAATCACCAACGTCAGTGACAAATAACAGTAGATAAAATGGAGCACCGTGACTGCGTACTGGAGTCTGCAGAACATAAGTACGCGAATACCTGTGTCGGTACCCATGACGAACCCACCTACCAGACAATATACTTGATAGGTGACTTTATCTCGCTAGTGTATCTGCATACGAAGTAACGATGTTAATACTGGAACCTCCTAGATCCATCCTCAAAAACAATCAAATAATTCATGTTTCAAAAACTAGGTGTTTGCTCTAAAGATATTTGATTGATGTTCTCTAGTAAGAACCTTGAAACTGAAATTCCAGTTCTACAGCGAGGTAATGTACACCCGGACATCAGGTAAAACAACAGTTCTTTTTTTTAAATTTAGGATAAGCTAATTGATTTTTGGTCACTTGCATAGATAAACGTCCATTAGAAACGCTTCTGTATGGACTGCACCACACATATCTTGTTTCACGGGTCTTTGCTACATAGTATAAGGTTGATAAATCGAAAATAAATCTGCAATGCGAAGATGCATATTTATTTATGTCACTTCTACTAGGATAAATATAGCGTCCATCTCTTTTAGTTCATATTATAACTGTAATTTTCGACCTAATGTTACTCGTATAGCAGCAAAAGGCTATTTTTTTTTCTATTATTCATTAGCATGGCAAGGACACTTAAATTTAGTATCAGAGGTATAATGGTTACAGATCCACTATAGTCATCTAGTGGCTGACGGGTCTGACGGATTAAAGCCATTATGTCTTACGGTAATGCTTACTGTTCCGAGAAACGTTGACTGTTGCGGTAGCACTCGCAGCCACATACCAGTCCAACTTCCCTTACCGCTCTGAGGATGATGGTTCTAACCGTATTCCTCAAGTGCAGTAACCGTAGGCGTTTGCTAAGGTCTCATAGAACCTACCCACTATGATACTGCAATTTGGCGTTAGGTATGGCGTATCTGGCAGCAGACTATAGACCTGTCCCTTAGGCCAATGCGGAACGTGGAACGCATCATAGTATTTCCTTTGGCTTCACAGTGCTATTCAAATGAGCCTACAGATGTTAATGACTTTTTTTCGGTTGACGCTCGTAAAAATACAATAAAAAATAACCTGTATGTCTCTTCTGAAAGGTAATTGGCAGTGCTCGCTAGAAAACTCAGTAAAATTACATATATATATATATATGTATATAAATGAAAACCAGAACGGATTTTTTCCTGCAATTTAAATTGCTGATAATATCGATAAATAAATATTGACAAAGCAATTGATTGTTTTCTCGTTTATTAACGTTCCGAACGCGTTTCACTTCTTTTGCAAAAGCATCTTCAGTGATTTTTATTTTTTGATCTATTGCTTCCATTTATGCTCCATTCTCAGCAGCAGCACAGTAAATAAAACGGACCGGCCATTCGTAATAAAGTAGACAGTGCAGTATTGTGCTAGTTACTAGTAGAATAATAAGCTGAGAATGAATTGCTACTCAAAAAGAGCAAAATCACTGGCGCTGGAATAAAGCATAAATGTAGGAAATAGACTTAAAAAAAAAAAAAAAAATGAGAAACCGCTGAAGATGCTTTTTCAATAGAAGTGTAGTGCGTTCGGAAAGGTAATAAACGAACAAACATTCAATTGCTTTGGCAATAATTTTTTATCAATGTTATCAGAAACTAAGGAAAATGAGTCACAACTTTCATATATAAACTGTGATTTTCGCAGAATAACGTTTCTATATAAAGTTGAATGCCTGAAATATTATGTAATACTTTGGATATATAACAGAAAACAATATTGATGTAACTTAGGTGCATTAAAAACAAAAACAAAAAACATGATCTCAATAGTCCGGTACAAGTTACAAAAAACCTTACATGTATTAGCGCTGTTAGCAACTTGTTTAAGCCATTAGGTAAGCTAATCATATGACAGAAACTTTCAGGTCAGTCTCAAAGGAATATCTGGTTTCCCTTGGCACTAAATAAAACTACTCGTCAGTCAAACAGGTTGCGATAAGAAAGTCACCTCGACAACTGCTTTAAGCTTAGTGCGAGGAAGCGTATTTGAAGGACAGCGATTGCGCAGATACTATGTCAGTCGATAAAGCAGTCGGAAAGATTGGCAGACAATTTTGGCAGAGCGGCCATCACTCACCAGCGGTATCAACAGCGGTCAGACAGCAAGTGGGACGGGCAGCGACCGGGCTTTATACCATACTGCTCGCGGCCACTCACAAAAAGTACGTAGCGCACGCAATTTTCACCGGTGTCTTCGATAAGAGCGACGGGACGTGTGGCGACTGCGAACTCCGCTGGTGCCGTCCACTTGCTGCCCAGCGGGGTGCCTAGGGGCAGGGCACTCGAACAGTCAACCGGACTACAGCAAATTACACGCTTCCCTCTCCTCCTCCTCCCTTATTCCGATGTCGGAGGATCTCGAAAGAAGATTCAGATATTAAGCAAGAACAATGCAGCAATTCTTATAATGGACGTAAAAAATCACCTGATACTTAACTTAGCCATAGATGCTTACATCGCACTATATAATGACTCTTCAACAGAGCTTTATTTGGTTAATAATGCAGTCATACTATCACTATCATTTTGTGCCAAACACACAATTCATCTTCTGAAAAACTTGACACATTTGTGTTTTGTGTCAACCGCAACAAATTTAATTTTTAATATCTCTTTTTTTTTTTAATATGTCCTTTGGTTCCTGTGATTACGTAAGGAGTTCCTATTTGTATTCTTCTAACTCTTGCATACGGCTTTGCTAATGTAATTTCGGTACGCTACTGCGATAACACATAAGACCAACACAGAATCAAAACTACCCATGCCAGAGTGGAACAGGAGACGCTTACAATGCAAGGCCAGCGAGCTAGCTACCAGTATACTGCGTGGTTTGGCAACTTAACAAGTCAATGATTGCTGGAAAGGATGTGTTCCGATTTAACTGAGTCAGCTTATGATTGTCGGTTCAAAAACGTGAAACTGACAAGAATTGAAGACATTTCGAGGAAGATTCATATTCTGTAGCTTTGACTTATTGTCGTATAGTGTATTTTGTTAGAGAGCTGTAATCGAAGAGCTATAGCATCTAAGTGTGGAAATTATGTTCTATTGAATTTCTCATTAAAAAGTGGTGAAACCATAGTAGTTTCGGGCAAAAGTTCGTCTAGGATAACTGTTCAGACAGTTAGTCCACGAACATTGTGTGAAGCTATCCAACATTGCCGAGAACATGTAGAAAATCAACAGCATTTTCGAGCGAAGGTCCATCAGGATCTGAATTTACTTTCTGAAGGAATATATTAGAAATATACCACAGGTACGTTGAAAATGAATGTCATCCCAGCCAAATCAATCAAAGATTTAAAAGCCCAAACAGAAATTCATCTTCCTTCTTTAGTTAAAACAGTCTTGAGCAAATTCTCTGCCAGCTATCTCCATTGACCTAGCATAAGACTTATCCCATTGGTCTGGTGGTCTTATCCTTGATATCTGATGATCTCTGGAACTCAACTCCAACGCCGTTTTTCTCCATCCCTCATCTTATGGTCCAAGCAATATGTCCCGGAACAATGCGACTTCACGGTGGCTGTTTTCTTCGACATGCCTATGACATTTGTGTCTTATCTGGTATGGCAATCTATTTAGCAATAATAGCACGTCAATTATTGGTTTTACGCTATATTTGGCTAAATATTCATATATAATTTATACTTGAACTTTTTTTTCGTTTGTATCATTGGTCAGGAGAACCTCGGGACGCTCGGTGTCTTTGATCGCGACGTCAGTTTCCGTAGCCTAACCTACTGGCGACCGTGAATGTCGCCACCTCTATCAAGCCTGTTCACTGTGTGCTGCCTGCTGATTAAGGGTATTTTGTTTGTGTGAAACGTGACGGTAATCCCTGCTTTCTGCATGAAGGTAACCCAAATTTAAGAGGCTAGAGTAGTGGACCGAGACTTCAACCTGTTGTATTTAATCCCTATGAAACTAAATTAAGCTGGCGTTGTAAAACGCACGGCCATGCAGGCGGTGTCCCATGAATCTCTAGGTGTACTTTTTTTAAAATAAATAAACTATGTTGCTTAGACTCATGGATATTCCTAACGACTGCGAATATTATTGGCAGTAAAAATATAAATCGTTATCAGCATATTTTACTCAAAACATTTTAGTTGAAAGTACTTATACAGTGCATCATCTTGAAATTTATTATTCACTAGCTATATCCGGCATACGTTTTTCTTTCATAAGTGGATACGCATAGCAGACACATTAGCATGTGCAAAATAAATGAAAGACAATGATTTTTATGCATTAATTTAAAATTGAAAAAGTTTTTCTGTTGCTTTGAGATATAGGGTATGATGGTGTTGTTTGGGCCATGGGACTTTTTGGATCAAAATAAGTATCTTTTGCGTGCATGCAGGACGTCATATGCATTATAGCTTGTGTGTGGTGTTGTAGAAGAAAGCACAAAAAGAGTTGAGGAAATATCTTCAACGAGCCTCACGCGAAATATATTTGAAACACCTGCGTTACTTGTGTAGAAATCACGCTGATGTTGTTTCCAATGCTTGAAATTTAAGATGTGATGTGAAGAACGATAGCAAATTTGTGCATATTTTGTATGTATTATGGCCTGCAAGGACTGCTTAGAAGTTCTGCATGACTAATAGCTGCATACATTGCCTTTTTACCGAACTATTAGAACTCAACTAAATTTGCACATTTGGGGCTATTTGAACGAAACTCGACGGAGCTATTTGAATCATAATGAAATACAAACTAAATTGCATTTATATTGCATATTTACTTTATTTTTGAGATTCTCATTGGAGTGATTTAAGTTTAATTAAAAAAAATGTTTTCAGATGTTAAGGAAATATAAAACCAAACGTATTTCCAGTGGTCGAGGAAAGAATGACTCAAGCAAAAAGTGGTCATTTACGTAAGTGAGAGAGCGGCAGCATCGCATTTCAACGTATTATATACAACTCTGTATAGAAGAGTTCAAGAGACTCGTGTTGACAGAGGCTTCATGATTGATACCACCAATACAGAGATCCTATCAGGAAATCTATTGGTCATCCCACAATTTTGTCTCCAGAGCAAGAAGCCGATCTCGTGGAAAGGCTTTAAAGTCTTTTTAGACGTGTTTTTTGACCTTCGCCTATGAGTATGAGAAGGGCAGTATATCACTATACAAAGCTAAAGAACATGAACACTTTATGAGAGAAGTTACATCACTGACAAATCTAGAACGAGGGAAAAACGTAACAGCAGTTATCTGTTGTAGTGCCAGTGGAATATTTATTTGTCCATTCATTATCTTAAAAGAGAAAATATTTAGGATAGAATATAAGCATGGAGTGCCTCCTGGCAGTCAAGTTGGAATGTAAATGTGTTGAAAACTTTTTTTGGTGACTATTAAACACTTTACAAACATAATACATGCACTATGAAGCAGCAAATTACGTGATACAAATAGCCCTACACGTTTTAAAATTTCATTCGTATGCGATGTTTTGCTAAATTATTTTTTCTGATAAATGCATATGCTATTAAGTTTTGTCGTGACTATATTACTTGCACAACATTATGAACTAAATTTCTGTATTATATTAAATTTGTAACATGCACTGGTTTGACAGGCTTCACTCTTGAAATGGTCCAAATAGCCTCATCTTACCCTACAATATTATTGGTCTTTCGTCTTCTGAAAAAGCAGAATACTCAGCATTGTTGGCGGGATATGAAAGTTCTGATGTTTTCTCCATTTTAATCGGATTGTAGTAAACATTTTCCATCATCATCTACTCTGGCAGGTTTCCTATCAACGCAAAAAAATTTGAGAAGTTGCTTGTGTATATTAGTCTTAAGAGGGGCGATGGGAAAAGCGGGTGTCGCTTATTTTAAACCATATGTGCGCTAAGTTCATTCTAAATAGTTCCAAGTGTAGCTATTGCTTAAGGGAGAGTGGTGAGTTTTTGTTAACCAAATGTACAAAATATTTTATTTTTTTTGAAGTATGCCAAGTTACACTGAAATCAGAAATGAACTGTGGGTTTGTATAAGAAACATTAGAAAAAATTAAGGGGTGTAAAGGGAGAAAACGGTTGGGTTTTTGCAATCCAAATGTACACAGTGTTTTTCTCTTTGTTTAAAAGCAAAAAAACTCAATCAACAACCAGATCGTTAGTTGGCTACTGCTGAAGGGGACATAGTAAGTATGTTTTCATATACAACTCTTAAAAATTTCTTATTCCACCGGAATTTTATCACCACATCGGACCAAGAAACAGTTGAAAACAAGAGCCCTAACCACTGAGCTGCCAAATAGCATTGTTTTAAGCATTGTATGCTAAGTAATATCAAAATCGGATAAAATCTGTGGAGTTGTATGAAAAAAGATGGGAAAAATTAGAGGGGGGTAAAGGAGTAGAGGGTGGTTTGTTTGACCAAACGTAGAAAGAATTTTTCTATTCGTTTTAAATTATATATGTGCAGAGTTCCATCAAAATCGAATATAAACAGTGTGCATGTTTGAATAATATTGCCATAAATTAAGAGGGTGGTGTAAAGAAATAGAGGGTTGGGATTTTGCAAACCAATTGTAGAAAATATTTTTCCATTTGTTTTAAAGCAAAAAACTAAAAAAAAACTTAGTCCGCATCCCGTAGGTTGGTTGAATCCTTGTGTCAGAGGCAGGACGACCAGTTCCTTTCCTCTGGGACCTGTAGTTCAACGTGAAATCCGAAGCACGGACCTGGAAAAGCTCATATGGTCAACGTCCATGCTTCCACCTGGATTTCAACTTGGGAAAGTATACAAAATCTTTCGAAAGTAAGTTCCTTCGCCACTGTGCTACCAGACCACTCTTTTTTACTACATATGTGTGCTACGTACCACCAAAATTGAATAAAAACGAACGATGGCAAAAATTAAGTGGTGAGGGTAAGAGAAAAGCAAATGCTCCGTTCTTACATCAAAGCAAATGAAGTTTACAGCATATTTGTGGAAACTTCCGTCGATATCAAATAAAATCTGTGGGTTTATGTAAGTAAAATTAGCCAAAAATGAATGGGAGGGAGCTTAAGAGGTTGGGCTTTTACAAACCGAATAGGCAGTATTTTTCTCTTTGTTTTAGAGTAAAACGCTAACTTAGTCCACAACTCGAAGGTTGATTGAATTCTCGCGAAGAAGGTGTTCCACGCTTTGGGTCCAGAGGCAGGACGGCTAGTTCCTTTCCACTGGAACCTACAGTTTAATACGGAATACGAACCATGGAACGTCCCATTGTAGCTCAAATAATCAGATACAATTCTTAAAAATGCCTACTCCCACCAGAATTTGAACCCGTGACTGGAGGACAGAATGGTCTAATTTCAAATGCTTTAACCACTTAGCAAACAGACCGCCTTGTTTTGAAGTATGCGCGTGCTAAGTACTATCAAAATCGGATAAAAATTGTGGGTTTGTATGAAGAAAATTTTTAAACTACACGTTTAGCAAAATTCCATAGAAATCGGTGGCTTTATACAAAGATTATTAGAAAAAATTGAGGTGCGTGTAGGGGAAGAGGGGGTGGGTTTCTTGGATATTAGTTTGGCCAGAAACTTTCCCAGACATGCACACAATAACTCACCAAAGTTTCATAGTAAACGGATGAATGGTATAGGAACGCATAGAAGACGATCAAATCAACAAACACTAATTCTCGTATATTTGATTCACGTCGATGGAAAATTATGTGGGTGAAGGATGACGCATTTTAAACAACTTTTGAAGCTCATATCTCACAAAAATCATGTCTAAATAAAAAATTTCACAGTAGAAAATTGATTGTACATTTGAATACTTTTTCAATGAAACCATTCTTCTAGTGGTCAGAAAATTATTTTAGTTTCTTACATGTATTAATAATGTTATTTTTGAGTATATGTCATGGATTTATCTTGGGTTATTAAAATACTTTTTCCTGTTGAAATGAACCGCAAACACTTCAGAGAGAGCTGAATTAGGAGATTGTAACATAAGGAGGGGCGAAATTATAATGGTTCCGTTTGCTGCAATTTTTCCTACGAAATCCTAAAAATGATCTTAGCAATGGAACATTTAGCGCATGCAATTTAAATGAAGAACTGTTTGAAACATAGCCGTCATCTGTGTGAAGTGAAGATGAGTTCAAAATTTTCAGTTTGAAAGTAATTTACACTGGCGGAAATTAAAAGTTCAACACCCAGGCAGGAATTGTGGAATTTTAGGAAAGTTTATAGATTGTCATACACAACAGAAATAATAACAAATTGAAATGGATCAAGTCAAGTTTATTATCTTTAGATACAGTTGTGCGTCCAACTTGAACACCTATACATTCCTGGAACCTTGCCGCCATTGAATCAATAAGTGTTCGGATGTATTCATTGGTTATGTCTCTCTACGCCTGCAGTCAGTTATTGCACAGTTTGTGCTGGGTGACCATGTGATCTAATCCTACTCCTCGTATCCCTGGCAGGCAATACTGGGCAAAAATCTGGGAAACATGCGGTCCAAATTGCGATCATAGCCACCTGCAAGGCTTGCGATGTAATGGTCGTAGTATGATAATGGGCATTATCATGTTGGAAGATGCGATTTGGATGGTGGACATGAAGAGTATCACAATATGTTGTAGCGCGCGACCCAGGTAGTGGTGAGCTGTCATTGCAGCTTCAATAACAACCAACGCAGTCCTGCTGCCGAAACTGATTGCCCCCAAACCATGACACCTGTGGCTGGACTTGTGTGACATTCTGAAATCGCAGCAGGCTAAGCCGATTCTCCACTACGCCTGCATACATGTTGTCGATTATCACTTACCCACATACTCGTTTGTAAACATAAATGTACGCCATTCACGTATTCATTTACGTATTGCATTACCCATGGATAGATGATGCTGCCAATGAAATCATGTTAATGGAACACATTGCATAGGGGCCAGAGAGTGTAACCCAGATTCAAGCAATTGGTTTACAATCGTTCGTGGGGTAACTCTTTCTGTAACCTCTGCTTGGATCTGGCCTGCGGTCCCCCTTTCCGCCAACAGTCACCAAAACAATTTGGTCGTCTTGACGTGCTGTTGTCCTTCTGTTTGGACCTGTGCCTGCTCTAGTGGTACTAGAGCCTTCTTTCATCCACGGTGTAACAAGCCTGTATATTGAGAATTATGTACAGCCAACCAATCTTTGGGAGATTTCACGATATGATGCTCCCATTTCAAACACGCCATCGGGAGGACGGCGGTTTGAATCCCCGTCCGGGCATCCAGATTTGGGTCTTCCATAATTTCCCAAATCACTCCAGGCAAATGCCGGGATGCTTCCTTCAAAAGGCCATGGCCGAATTCCTTCCCATTCCTTGCCCCCCATCCTTTCCCGTCTCTAAAAACCTCGCTGTTAGAGAGACGTTAAGCAGATGAAATAACAAAAAAAAAAATCAAACACGCCAATTCTCTGACCTCTTTCACAGTTAGACATTTGGGTGTAGGGGGTCGTCACTCTTCGCCTTGGCATACTTGGTCAAGAACAACCAGTGGACAAAAAAGGCACCACACTGTTCACTACTTTTGCGCTAAAATGCATAGCAATTTTTCACAGTAAATAACTCAGCTATTTTCATACTATTATTAGATTTAAAACTTTCAAATTTGATCATTTAATACTCCTCATACGGGGATACTTGGAGCCAACTTTGATTTATTCATTACAACACCGTATGGGTGTTGCACTTTTAATTTCCGCCAGTGTATATTAAAAACACATATTAAACAGTTAAATGTGAAACAGATTATCATCGAATAAGACATGAACACCAACCAACAAAAATATGTCCTGAGTTTAACGTTTAAATACTCAAACCAATATGTGAAGTGACTGATGATATGATAAGTTACTTTCATGATGGCTGCAACTTGCTAACGTAAATCGTAGCTGTCCCACGGTTATCTCGCGGATATAATTGATGCCAACAAAAGTCAAACTTCTTAACGTGATGCACCCTATCCGCTTGTGGGCTGTAAAGAAAGAATGATGCGTGTAATTAGGTATCAATCATTACTTCCGAACTATTTCCTATCACGTGGGCGGCGAAATGTATTTACTTCTTTTGGATAGTGGTTGAAAAGAACCCCAAAAGCAGGATGACACAGAAAGGATAGTGCCATTGTTACTTAAAACAGAATGGAATCAATGCATTACAGAACCTATGAATGTACCGAATTACTTTGTAATTGTTCAACCTAACTGAAACAGGATGGAGGTAAATTTATTGGTAATAAAATAAAGTAAAAATATAAAAAAAGTTCTAAGCTCTGTCTTCCTCTGTCGTTCTTACCTTAGACTGTTCGTTCCACCAACAAATCAACCAATCTTCCATGTTTCAGAATATGTCCTACCATCCTATCTTTTCTTTCTGTAAGACTCTTGCACAAACTTCTTTCCACACGCATCATTTCCAAAACTCGTTCATTCTATAGCAGCACATACATGAAGCGATAATTGAGGACGTGGGTTGTAAGGGTTTTAGGGGCTTGTTGAGATGAAGAGGTTGGCGCAAGATAGGAAAGGATGGAGGATTGCATCAAAACAGTAGAGAGATTGATGACAGTTAAAAAATATATATAAAAAGATATTTTTCCCCACCTGGAATAGGTAATGCTCAAAGAAGTTCAGTGTTAGAAACAAATTGCCGAATTTGACGTGTGAGATAGATCAATTACATCTTGGTATTGCTGACACTAGTGAGATTAAAGAAAAAATTATGCAAGAAGAACAGGTTATGGAAATACTGTTTCATATTTAGAATAATAATAATAATAACTTGATGATTAGAATTTATTGCACTATCACCACTTATTGTCTTCTGATATGACCATGTTTTCTGGCAATCGGTATTCCAGAAACTACAGGAAAATATTCAGGGATAGTTTTAAGACGGTCGCCTGTGTAGGTGGAGTTGGAATTGTTCTATCAAAGTTTCTTAACTGCACGAACACACTCAAAGTATATCAAACTCAAAACACTATTTATTGCACATATTTTCAGCAATTACATCCCGACCACCAAACCATATTTATTTTTCTCTTGTACTTAACAGGTAACAAGGATTGCCCTGCATAATCGTTACTGAAGATTGCTTGTTCTTCGCGAGTGTGAACTTTCTTTAAACTTCCACAAATGGAACAACACTGTATTTCTTCCTGCAGTAGTGGACGACATTCACAATTAACAGTCTTTAAATGTACAGTCGGGGACAGAATTAGCGAGACCCCTCGCCTTTCGATTATGCTTCGTTCTAGACACGACTACCTCATGGGACAGCATAACTGGTAGGTGGTACACTAAATTCATGATAAAATAGACCTCTCATACCCAGCACTTTATCCAAGACTAAAAAAAATGAGTCTGCGCGCGAGAGACTCGCAAACGCTCAGAGGCAAAGTTCGGAGTTATACAGTAAAATAATCACAAGAATCACCATTTTAGTCATAATAATTATTGAAATAATGAAACTCATTGATTATAGAACAAAGATACCGCTTTTTCGTAATTTTGATAGCAATTGTGTATTTTTCTTTCTTTCTAATAAACAGTTGACAATTCGCTAGCAAACGAAATTACACAATGAATACAGGAAAAAATCGCTAAATCACGCACGTATAAAAATGTGTTAAACCAATAAGAGAGTTTGAATCGACTTATTCACACTTTCTAGCGCGGCAGCGTTATAGACACATAGAGTTTAAGCGTAAGTAGAAAGTGCATTACGAAATTACTCAAATGGTGAACTAAGTCACGAATCATAAATTAACTATTTCTACATACTTAACTTGATCGCAGGTAGTTTCAGTAGTAATAATAAAAAATTAATAACAGTTAATTCGTCGCAATGTGAATAAGCGGTTTCAGATTGTAAAGGTGAAGCAATGGAAGTAGGAAACATTTCATATCTCCCTTTGTTTTTAACACTGATACTTCTGTAAAGTTTTGTGTGGAGTATTACTTCTTGCCTTTCAAGCCAGATGGATTAGAAATAGTAATCTTGCCTGGCATTCGGTAGGACATGGATTCAAACCCTGTAGGATATCCAATTCCAGTTTTTCGTGGTTTCAGTAAATCTCTCCAGCTGAACTCCGGAAAAGCTCCTTAAAAAGCCGTGGGCGAAATTCTCTTCCGATCCTAGTTTCCAATACTCTCAAGACTCAAATCACATTGGCTTCGAAAGAGAACAAGAACAAGAAAAATAACCGAATGTGGTGGGTTAGTGGTAACCCTCTGAGGTGGCTTCTGGGAGGACGTGGGTTTGAATCCCCGTCCGGTCTTTCAGATTTGGGTTTACGATGGTTTCCCCAAATCACTCCAGGCGAACGCAGGGTCGAATACCATGGTCGAATTCCTTCCAGTTGCTTACCCCCAAGTCCTTACCGGCATCTAAATACCTTGACGTCGACAAGACATAAAGCCATAAGCAAAAAATAAACAAAGATACAAAGCTTAAAAATCTCACCAAATTACTGTCAGTTATCAAGCTTAAAGGCAATAGCTATTGATACTCCTCCAAATCATATTTCTTATTAGTAAATTCAAGAGATTGTTTTATCAATGAAAAGGAAGATATGGAAGTAAAGCGATCACAATACAAATAAAAGTGAAACTCCGAAATAATATGAGATGGAAACCCAATATTACGAAATCTAAATTTGACATCGTGTGTGAATTTGACCCAACGTACTGAGGTATATTATTTTAAAAAGTAAACCACCAGCAGAGACAGGCGTTATGCCGAAAATGAATAAAAAGGCCTCATATGAAATATTTTGCAGTTACGAGATCGAGGAGAAAGGATGAATCTCATGTAACTCAACGCTTTATTCATAATTATGTATTAGTCATTAATTTTTTTTAGAAAATTACACTTTGTGCATTTCTACTTCAAAATGCTCTCAAAGCATATTGAAAATGTTCTACCTCGTGCCATTTCCATGACGGAATTAATTAATTAATATTGTGTATTGATCGTACTTTTAATTATTTTGTTTAAAGAAAAGGTCTAAGCATACATTACGGGAAATTTATCTGGTTCGATCTTTAGATTTAAATATTTTGGTCTAGACTCTAGTGAAAGAATGTGTAAACGTGATTGCAATCACGATGGCTAACACAGATGTTAAAACCACGCTGCCTCAGACATTTCCAGGTGCGATTTTCCTCAACCTAATTTACCTGCTCTGTATTTATCCTCGAACGTTGTATCTGACTCAGCTCAAGAGAGCAAATCATTATGGAAGAATAGAACCATATATACGTGACGAATAATCGTTTTCTGAACTTAAAAATAATGTATAATCTTGCCATAGTTGTTATCGAAGACGCGGAAATGTTCGATCCACTACAGATTTCAGATCTTAATCACATCTAGTCAGATGTTCCACAAAGCAACTACAGGCGCCTATTAGTTTTCAGATAGATACGTTTAATCTTTTATGAATCCACAATATTCCACTTAGAAATCATCAATTTCCTTCAATACACACACATATGGATTTACAAATTTCAGCTGCATATGAAGTTTGCACACATCGCTAATTGTTTGACTAACTAGAAGAAATCTTTTCTCACTGCCGTCTTTCCTCGAATAAAATTTCATGGTGAGAATAATTGTGAAGCAATTCCCTGTTCGGGTATCCAGATTGCAGTTTTCCATGCATTCAAAAAATCAATTTAAACGAACGATGGCACGGTTCCTTCAAAGGCAATGGCTAAATTCCTTCCCATTGAAATTCTCGCGCCATAGCACAAAGACACACTCTCGATCGTTGCAGTCGATAGTCGACTTCACACTCGTTGATCGACTTTTACATCAAGATTGGCAGGTGCGATAACTATCGTAATGTGACAAGGTGTTTGAAAAATACAGTGTGGTAGAGAAAGCAAAAGGTAAAATTATCTTATAACTTGTCAGGTTGTTAAATGAAACTAAGGTTGTGTAGTGTTCATGACAATAAATCAACAGGATACGAACGTTAGAAAATTATAATTTTAAATAAAATGTAATATTTGAGAGCCATTTTTTTACAAATTTTATTTTCCCAGTTAGAGCCTGTTAGGCGGGCTGCAGGAGGGTGTGACCCTTTTCAACAGAACTTATCTAAGGGGAGGGAATGAGAACAAAGTCGGCCGTGGCGCAGAAAAGAAACCATCCCTACATTCGCCTGGAGTGAATGCTGAAAACCGCAGTTGGGATCGGACGGGATTTGATTCCCGTATGCCAGGTAGGATGGCGAATTCGCCTTCCCATTGACATGGTTCATAGCTTGAGTTTTTTTATTATTACTTTATTGCTCATTTAACACTATACGGTTTTGACCGAACGGCAGAAACTCGGAAGGTGCAAATCCGAAAGGATATACTTGTTCATATTGTACGGTTTCTTGACGGCTTTTTTCTAACACAAGCTCCGTGTTGTTGATTTGTGTGTTTCTTAGTGAAATTATTTGTTTAAGATTCATTATAATCAAAGTAATATAATCATCGACGAAAGATATGTATACATGTATATATAATTTTTGTGCATCCTAAACTATACTGTTCTATAGGATTTAAGTAGGTGATAAGATATTGGACACCGAAAGAAAATGTTACAACTTAACTCAATTAGCCTTTACTGAACAATGTAACACAGCAGAATGAAATACACAAAAGACAACAAACATATTTTTAAACAAATAATGAAGTCATACTCTACATAGCCAAACACCGACTACAATGGCTCCAGGGCACGACCGTACGGTTTAAAATAGGACTGTTGATAATATATCGAAATATCGATATTATTTTATGAAAATATCGATATCTATGAGTGATATTTTTGGAACGATATTTCGATACTGAATTCTGAATATCGGCGTCGATATTTTTAAAATAAGTTATCATTTTTCATTTGCTCTGGATGACACTATGTCACTCAAATTTCAGTTTAGCTTGGAGATCAGCAAGCTTAAGTAAATCTTACTATGTTTCTATGATTAATTTCGAAGTTATAGGTACAAACTCTACAAAGATGATCACAACAGTATAGGCAAGGTATCGCTCGCCCAGCACGAATTGAACGCGAGCACATTGTTTAAAATGAGCGTGCGCGTTTTCCAGGGAACTCCAACTTAGCAGAAATAGTGGGAAGTGTTAATAACGAATACTTTCTAATTAGAGAGCAACAAAAGTAAGAGAACTCAGAATAAGCTATGAACATACAAAACTAAATGAAATGCCACAAAATAATCTTACGAAAAAAAATTATGGTAGCTAAACTTCTACCTAAATAAATGCCTCTACTGTATTGCTTATCAATATTAAAAATACACAAAAAATATTTGCCTCGAACCTCTTTCGAGTTTTATAAATTTTATTAATTTTTCTGGAAATTATGACACGCATAATAGTCAAATTAAATAAAAAAAAAATCAACAATCTTCATCACCAGGAGAAACCATTTGGAAGTGAAAACTTGGTTAAAAACAATATCACACATGTATTTGCCAGTGGCCAGCCTTATTTTTACAAGATTTGTTTTTATGAAATTGAATTTATGAAAGAGTCGATATATCGATACTTTTTCCGATATATCGACAGCCGATATTGAAACTTTTAAAAATATTGTTATATCAAAAATCAGATATTTTAAAAAAAATATTAATAGCTCTAGTTTAAAAACGTCTAATGTGGAAGCGTGCATTTGGCCACGTACGTCATTGAGTTATCTGTCCCCGTCCGGCTGCCGTTTGTCGCACTGGTAGTGGACGGCTGCTATAGACGGCGTGATGCCGTCGCCGTGTAATGTGAACGGAGCCAAGCTCTTCTTCACGCCACTGAAACAATGTCGCCGTACGATCTTCTCCCGTTCGGCCAAAATCGTATATTGTGAAAAGAGCCTAAGGCTGCTGGGAAGTCTCAGGCACCATTTTAACCGACTTGACCTAAAGGAGGGGGGAGAAGGGACTGGAAGTCGGCTTGCAGCTGTTGCCTTTGAAAAGAACCATCCAAGAATTTTCGTAAGCCTCGTATCCACTTGAGCACACTCAGGCGAATGAGCCGCTCATTCATTTGAGCGCGCTCGTTCGACCGTGCTCAAGGAAAAGGAAATTTTGGTCGAATGAGCCTGGTTTCAGTGATCAGAAAACGCTCGGCTATTGACGTGTCGTCACGCGTAGCTGCGGCCTTTATTATTATCCATACGATGTCAAAACAGAGAAGAAAATTACCAAGTTGATGGATTAGAGAAAGCCATCGTATGCGAAGAAATTATCTTAATAATTTAATCCGCGAATTGACTTTAGAAGAAGACAATGAGCTATTTCAAAACTTTACAAGATCGATTTCGAACATTTGCTGTCATTTGTTGGACCTCATATTAAAATTCACGATACGCCTATGCGTAAGGCGATCCCACCAGAAGATAAAATTTATAATAACTTTAAGATTCCTAGGCTCAGGAAGGCCCTACACAAGCCTACAGTATATGTTCAAAGTATATAAACAAAGCATCATTCGTTTAGTACCGTTAGTCTGTGATGGCACTATTGAGTCACTCCAAAATTATATGAAGGCTGGTACCTATTTTTAATTTGTGTTTACAAATATAGATTTAAAGGTTATTTTTATGTTTTTTTTAAGTTATGGCAGTGATTTCAAGTTTTTAATAAAAATTGGTGAAACAATTAGGGCCTATATTGCCTGGCACAAGATCAATATGATTTTACGCACTTAGGATCTGAATTTAGTAACACCAAATTCAATCAAAATCCGTTCAGCTGTGAGAAATACTATTAAAAAAGACTTACCACTTCCCGTTATAGAAGTTCTCTTCTGTTTTGATCGTTCTCGCCTGAATGACCCTAGCTGGCTTGTTATTTTTTTTCTTTACATCATCAATACTAAAGTTTAATATCTCGCTGATTTCACGCCATGCACCTTATTTTTTAGTTCGATTATAATACTGGAGCTATCCCATAACACCCTCTTTGATTCATACGCACCAATTAGAGTTAAGCAAGTTTCATTGTCCCACGTGTTCGCGCTCATAGTAGAAACCACCAAATACCGTCCACACTCCACACTGAGCGCCGAACAAACACTGGCTCGCCTTTGAGCATTTCAAAATACCGACAACCGATCGGCTCGCCCCGAGCGAGCTCGCTGTCGTTCGTTAAGAACCTGCTTCACTGAGCGGCTCATTCGCCTGAGCGTGCTCAATTGGATACGAGGCCTTAGATTATCTAAGGGAAAACTATCAAAAAATTGTGTGTTACGTAAAAGCAAGAAATTATCAACCACTTCTTCTGGATGTTGATTATTTGTAGAGCTATTAATAACAAGAGATTCACAAACTGCCTGTGAGAGAAGCAATGTCTGGTATGGTGCTGCACACAGGCATCGCACCAATATTAATCAACGGAATTCCACGAAACTGCATACAGTAATAACTGAAGCCATGGCTTAACATTAACGATACTGTAAATAACATAGTTCACAGCCAAATCGGTTGGGATATTTGTCTATCAGGCCTTAAACGGATTCGAATGAAACTACTATAATAGTTTATGATATTGGGTAAATAAAGAAGATGCTTTTTATTTCAATAAGTTACATAGTTTTCTATGATAGAGAGAGCAATACCTCAAACTTTATATGCGCACACATCACGAAAAAATAAACTACGAAATCGCATATAACCATCAGCTGATCAGCACATACTATGATGACGCTTTAAACAGAGAATGTTGTGAAATAAGTATCAAAATAATTTGTGATCTACATAAATAAATGAACGGACATGTAAGTGCGTGGAAACTGATAATAAGCTAAGGACAACAATACCGCTCAATCAGATTAATTAAGGTTGATTTAATAGGAATATGTGAATACTTTGGATTAGAATATATTATGTAAGTAAATATTTCTACTACCGGCTAAAGTATCTGTGCTGCTGGTGAACATGTTGATGTCATTAGCGAACACTTTAGAGGCTGCATCTTTGTACGGTCAAAGGGATTAGCAGGGGAACTATCTGCTGAGGGTTCGTGGAGATCGTACCTGAATCTGTAAATACAATTTAATGCATATTAGAGGATCTACACCACTCTATCCTCGGAATATTCTACAACGCAGAAGTTCTCATTTGAAATGACTAATCACAGTGCACAAAACGAAAGCAAAAAACTTTTATTTTGAACGAACCTATAGGAATCCACGAAGTATTAACAAATTTCTTAGTATTGTTAATTTTGTTGTTAAATATCCCCACTCCGGAATCTGAACTTTCGTGGAAGCTGCGAGGAAGGGACTAGATTTACCTGTTCCGAGTTGTGTTACGGAGCATGTTGAGTGATCTGCCGATAGACGTCCGAGACCTTCAACATTTAATGAGAAAGGAATCACCGAAATTGGTGGTGTAACGGATAGCGTTCTGGCCTCGCATTCGGGAGGACGGCGGTTCGAATCCACGTCCGGGCATCCAGATTTGGGTTTTCCATGGTTTCCCAAATCACTCAAGACAAATGCTGGGATGCTTCCTTAAAAAGGCCATGGCCGAATTCCTTCCCATTCCTTGTCCCCATCCTTTCCCGTCTCTAAAGACCTCGCTGTTGAGAGACGTAAAGCAGTTTAAAAAAAAAAGCATCCTGTAGGTCTGACGTTACACGTGTCAGGGACGTGATGTAGGATTCCACTTTCCACTTGAAAAGACAGTTTTCAACAGTTTCAAGCAAGTTCATCAACGCTTGTGTCTTGAGTGATGCATGGACGCAGTTAGCCGATCATCTACGATGCTAGTTGCAACAGAATCATCATTCTACGGTAATGTTATCATCGTAATTCACTGAATCTCCTGCAACCAAGTTTTCTTCAAGCAAAAGTATGATATTTAGCCGTCATAAGCAGACAAACTGTAGCCTTCACTAAATGTATAATTTGATAAAGTTAACTTCAGTGTCCCTCTTCGTGAGTCCCATGTTCATGAAGTTAGTTGGACAAAGAATAGTAGATAAACAGTTTCTTCTTCTCAATTAATATTTTGATGTTGCGGTTTCTTATTAAAAGAAACAAATATCTATTTTCTTATTGAATTGATGCAGTGTTTTTTTTTTTTAAATTCCGATGTAATTCTTTATGATGATGACAAACAATTAAATTAACTGTTACTGCGTTTTCTACATTTTCATTCATTGAATAAATGTAGTAATTTGAAGTTCTCCCCTTGCCATCTGTACCTATAAAACGAATACCGTGTATATTGGTTCTAGAATAACTCAAATACTACTGCGCAGATTTCGATGTGGTTTCCACCGTTTTAGAATCTGAATTGAATCGTTTGGTATGTCTTATGCTTCAACGTAACATAACACTGAAACAGTAAGTGAAAATCTTAACGTATAACGTGAAACACCAAAGATGAAATGCCAACTAGATGTTTACGTCATGTCGTAAAAAATAATAGCCATATTATCGCATGTAACGTTTCCTTCCTTAAATTTTGGTTTTTAGTGTTTAAATCCACTGTGTTGAATGCGAAGAGGAAACTACGTTAATAGGAAAATATGTAAATTAATTTTAAAAATATAATGGAAAAGAAACCTTCCGAGAGCTTCTTTGCTTCTTGAAGCTACGATCTCAGGCCGCACAACTGCAATCTCTGATGTTTGGAAGTGAATTTATATTCGCTGTGAATTTCAGGTATTTTTATAATTTATTGTCGAACGATTCTGTCTTTTCCATATTTCCTGAAGAAAATTCATTGTTACTATTGCTACACGAATCGCTCTGGTAATTTTGATGAAACTTTCTACACATTTTCCTGATAGGACGGCTAAAAATTTTGTGGAAATATATCAACACCAACCACATCTCATTTCTGCTACACCGGTTGTTAGTCGTTCAAATACGTATAGAAAATGGAGTGATTGACATGAAATTTGATTCTCAAGTGCAGAAAACTGACCTCTGTTATGGAGTTCAGTATTTATTGTGTGTGAAAATCGACCTAAATCATACTGGGCAACGCCAGAAGCTCTGCTAGTATATAATGAAGTAATTAAGTTTGAATATTTGATGATTACAATTTAAGATTCGCTTTTGTTATGACCGTAAATGTGCTAAATTTCAATAGCTTATGTCATTGATTAACGGATACTATACTTTTTATTACGATAAATTACACGTTTTAGATCAAAAGTATGTGGAATATTTGCTCGTCAGCAGTAGGGATAGATCAGAGTTCCGCATCCGTATTTGCAAATGCGGAACTGCTGCATGAAATTTAATGCGGATGTATAACGCAGGTTTTGTTTATATTACATGATACGTACGAGATTCGACCCATCGTCACTTAGTTAACAACAACGTAGTTTTTTTCCCCCTTCCTTACGATTTTACAGTAAAATTAACAATGAACTGAGCGGTGTTATTACCTAAGCGACGAATTAACAAGTTTTAACTAGCATGCCTATACATTGTACAACATATACGACCTCCACGTAGAACTGCCGTAGGAAGCGCTCATGCCTTCAGAAAACTAGGAGGGGTCCAATAAGATGTTCCAAGCAATCCTTTTCCACTCGTAATTTTCTCGCGGCACACCAAAGTCCTTATCACACGCTTCTAAGATCTGTCTTCCAATCATGATCTAACGCCATAGTTTGTTGGATGGCAGCAATCTACTTCCTACAAGTAGCCCTGCAACCCCTTTCACGTCCCAACAAGAGTACTATATCCGAAAATCGGGTCATCATAGGTCCTAGATGTTGGACGCGAATGAGCCGCTAGAGCGGAATGAAAGGCGGGTGGCGGACACGGAGATGTGGCCTTCTGCTTGTCGCTAGAATTAGTCGAGCCGCAAACTCCACAAAGTTCATATAACGATTATTTTGTTGACGTGTGCGTAGTTGTGTAAATAATTTAATTCATTTTTGTAGTTATCTTAACTATTTTGATTTTAAATTCATTTTTGATAAAAATTAAAATCTAAATAATTATAAATTTATTTTTGCAACTCCGCATCCTCATTCGCAAAGCATCCGATTCCACGGATGTCAAGCTCTGAACAGCTTCTTGCATCCGTATCCGCAAAGATGACCTTTGTTACAACCCTGGTCAGCAAGCAACAACCAAAAGCTATGGTACGAATTTCAGTGGAACTAGACGTGTTGCAGCTAATGTCATTGGTTGAAATGTAAGATATCACGATTCGTTACTTGGTTATAGCTTATAAGGAGGAAAAAATTCTTGAATTTTGAAATTTCTCTATTCACGCATCACGAAAAAACTATGGAAACGATTAAACGAATATAAACTATGTCGTAGCTTAAAATTTAGTAAACATTTTACATGGTTACACAGTTTCCCAAAATTTGACTGTTTGGCGTTAATGTAATGTAGGACAGTGGTAGTTTATATACAGTTGGTACTAACAATTTAACAAATACACAAGCCGTCATTAAGTTATGAATTGTTTGCTAAATTTACGCTACAACCAATCTATTCTCAGCCAAAGATAACGTTAGCCTCCAGTATAATCAGCAGGTGGCTTGGCCCACTGAAGATGACCACAGGCGCCTATCGAAACGTCGCGAGAAAAAGATTAAATTTCGCGAAGCAATTTGTAATAACTTAACACAGTAATCACAATAACATCAACTACAAACAGAATTTTTACATGTATACAGTTACAAATAGTTTATTATACCCTCACAGATTAAGAAGTAGTTCGCTTGCTTCATTTTATACGCCATTATGGTGTATTTAAATCGAACGAACTATCAATTTGACTTTGCGATACAATTAAGGATTTTTTAAGATATGTTACAGCCGTACTATTGTAGTAATCACTCTCGCACAATTTACAATGTTGTTCACATACACGTTTTGAGAATACTAAAGCGTGCTTGTGGATTAATCGCAGCCATAAAATCTTCGCAATCTACGGTAGTTGCAAAGGTTAACAGTGATTAATGACGTACAAAAAGAGGTTTTAGTTCACTTATGTTCAACCCAAATTCAGAAGGGAAGTAGAGAAATCAAATAATAACGAGGTCGCTCCCTGTTTTTCCTTACCTGATCAAAATTTCTTTGATATTTTTCAGTGTACTAAAAGCGAAAAACTCAGATACCAAGTAGACTAACTTACTGGCATAGTTAATAAATTATTAAAAATTGGGATATTAAATGATCGCTGAAGATGTAAATGCAGGACTAAAGAAAATGCGTGAAGGAATTCTGCGAAAGAAATGTTGAACTCACTAAGCGTTTGAAAAGAAACAGAATCAGTGATAAAGGCAATTAAAATGGAAATCATCGTTAGGCATAAAGAAATAGTAATGATAAGAATACTTCCATCACAGAAGAGAATCGGAAGAGAAAGCAGAGCCATGTAAGAAAAACAATATCTGATGTAGAGAGCTCAGCACATGGTGTGTGGTGACGATAGATTAGCTGAGAAGCTAACAGGAACAAGAAAAAACTAACAGTTCTTTAACAACTTTATCTATTTAATTGAGTTTTATGACGCCCCGGGCTAACTCACAGCATCACTGTTTGTTATAGCCATCAGACTGCCGTTCTGCCCTAACGGAAGGGGATTGAGAATAGGAATGGGTAGAAGTTTAAAAGAAACCGTCCCAACATTCGCCTGTAATAATTTCGAGAAAACAGAAAAAAACCAAAATCACGATTGTTCACTCAGACGGGGCAAGGGCCACCGTTACGAAAAAGGCGGTCCAAAGCCCAGGGGACACTACTACCGAAATGGAAGAGCCTCATCCTCATAAAAACACAGGGGTCATCTCAAACGAAGTGGAAGAGGCTCCTCTTGAAAAAGGAATGCAAGGTCAGCTCAATCAAAATGAAAAATGCTCATCATTCTAACAACTTCATTATTTTTTTAAAAAAGTAATGGAGTTTTCTAACGCTCCGGGCTAACCCATGTCATAAGTAGGTGAGTCAGATTGTTTCCCCGTTCAAATAATTTAAGTATTTTTTAGAAGTGAAAACTACTATAGGCGCGTTACGCGATGTTTGGGCGGGAGTAAATCTATGAGTTCTCATAAAGCCACCTGTTGCGCGCGTCAGATCACGCCCACCTGCGTGTGATATCCGTGAAGGACACTTTTCACAAAATCTTTATACAAACACACAGTTTTTATCCGAATTTGGTGGAATTTTGCATACGTATACATTGAAACAAATAGAAAAAAAACAAAAAACAACAACAAAAAAACAACAACAAAAAACAACGTGGACGTTTGATTTACAGAAACCTAAACCCTCTCCTCCTTTCACCCCTCACCTTGATTTCTGTCACCGTTGTTCATACAAACCTACCGTTTTTATTCGATTTTGGTAGTAGCTAGCACACAAATACTTCAAAACAAGGCGGTATGGTGGACCAGTGGTTAGGGTGCTTACTTCCGAAAGTTTTCTATCAGGGTTTCAGGTTCAAATCCCACGATGAGTAGTTTTTTTTAGGAATTGTATTTTATTAAATGATAGATTTCTAGTTTTGAATGAAAACGTGTTTAGGCGCGTTGTGTGATTTTTGAATGGGTAAAATCTTATGAGTTCGCATTACCGACATGCCTATTTGGTGGCTTAGTGCAGTCTGACTGACGAACTACCCGGCTCGAATATCTGCATCGGCGGGTATTTTCATAGGGCATTAAACTGACCTTCACATCTAGCATAGCTTGCTGTGTAATGTGAAGTACGCCACAATTCTTCCGTTGTTCGGATTCCACGTTAAGCTATAGGTCCATGGTACCTGGCAGCGCTACTGGGTTAGGTTAAGGCGGTGACAGGGGCGGAGAGCGCATCCAGTAGAAAGCCTGTCACAAGGTCATTACGTCCACACAGAATTTTGCTATTTAGTATATCTGTTTAAAAAAAAGAGGATTTTTGTGATGCCCGGGCACTACCAGTGCACCACGTGTCCCTCCGCCCAAAGGAAGTGGACAGGGTATAGAGTGATTTCGGGAACCATGGAAAACCGAAATCAGGATGGTATATTACCGGGTCAAATCTCCCAATAAAGATCATCGATGGGTAAACGGTTAACGTTCTGACGTTGCATTCGGGGGACGCTGGTTCGAATCCCAGTCCGGTCATATATATTTGACTTTTCCATTGTTTCCCTAAATCAAACCAGCTGATTTTTTTTAACTGCTTAACGTCTCCTATAACAACTAGGTCTTTAGAGACGGTAAAGGATGGGGGGCAAGGAATGGGAAGGAATTCGGCCATGGCCTTTTGAAGGAAGCATCCCGGCATTCAGCTGGAGTGATTTGGGGAAACCATGGAAAACCCAAATCTGGATGCCTGGACGGGGATTCGAACCGCCGTCCTCCCGAATGCGAGGCCAGAACGCTAGCCGTTACACCACCACGCTCGGTAAACCAGGTGAATGCTGGGATGTTCCTTCATAGTTCCAAGGCTCAATTCCTTCCCGTTCCTTGTCCTCCAGTCTCTTCCCACCTATAATGAGATCGACGTCGACGAGGCGTAAAGCTATAAGTAAAAAATAATTCTTCAATCTTTGCCCTTACCATAAATAAATAAAAAAAAAAAAAAAAAAAAAAAAAAAAAAAAAAAAAACCGAATCACGGGAGATGGTTGTCCTCGCCAATCACCGCACTCATTGCAGGGGTCAAATCTCTGGAAGAATATCCAACCCTCCCCCAAAACAGGCTGGGATTACTTTATCCGCAATGGATAGTTCACCGTTCACCCCTCCTTAACCTAGTCGGGCACGCGTGGCTCGGTTCGCAGTGATATTTTGGAGGATGGTATCACATCTGTGATGAATAATTTCAGTGCAAACTGTAAAACATGTTACAAGAGAATATTCACAGGTTGCTTGCGGGGGGAAACATAGTCTGTGTTATTTGTGTCTGTCTCTCTCTCTGCGCATCAAGCAAAAACTAAAGTATGGAATTCGGTGAAACTTCATGTAGTAATCACTGAACTCATTTATTTAAACATATCCATCTAAGTAACACGGTTCACGACTAATGTAAATTTAGGAGAATCAAATCGTCGAAAGAGCCACGAGAAAGCCGTTTTTTCAAACCTGCGATCTAAACACGTCAACGGTGGAATTGTCGGTAGCACTCATAATCAACAAATTACATTATACGGTCACTTGAAGGGGATGGAGGAAAATACTGCCAATGAGTGCAGTCATCCTTTAATTTCAAAACACTCTTACAAAGGAAATGCCAAAAGCAGTCAAGACAATTTACTGGTTGATTCAAAAAGAACAGATGGATACAAGGTAATGGAGAAAACTTTATATTCTGCTGAGGTATATCTGTAGTCTCAAAACAATGTCATTTAGTCAATTATTTGTAGAAAAGTTTGAGGATTACGGTGCCTAGCATTGATTCGAAGCTTGACTCTTCAAGATCATATACCTCCAAAGTAATCCTATACTCAAATACGTTTTACGATAGCGATATTGTATAACTGTATGTTGTATAAACATGAATTTTAAATTCTTTGTATTTTTTCATACCTTAAAATCTGGGATCACTTAAAGGTTTTATAACTTAGAAGGATTTGATAACGAGATATAAAAAGATGTTTAATTGAAATTAGTCATTCTCTAACAGTGATAGGCCTACTTTTATGTTACTGACTGGTATGCATCCTAATTATTAGCAGAGTATTATTAATGGAATGAATACTGTAATAAGGTTTAACACTACTCAGATTGTTTCGGTATAGCATTGACGTCTCTCTATTTTTCTGTATGTAGGTGGTTCTGTCGTCCGAGTTATTGCTTGTTGTATGATGTTTTTCTTAGAAGAGAAATATACCAAATGACAGGAACCATCCCCACAGCAAGAATGCGATGGAAAACTTGCAGAAATTAAAAGTAGGTTTATGGAAAGAATCAAATCAATTCTTATTTTAATTTCACTTCCAGCGGAAAGTATCTGGAAAAGAGATGCAACGAAACAGCAGCAAATACAAACTTGTATTACGTACATATTTGTGATCTGTGAATAAATGAACCGAAGTAATTGAATTTGAACTACTGTGATGCTATATTATTACATGTAGAAGAAACGGAAGAAGAGGATATGATTATTATAAACAGCGAATCGAAATGTGTGTAAATTCACTGTACAAATCTTACAGTAATGAGGAGGGGAAAGAATTTCGGCGCTGATTTACTTGCCCGACCCGCTGTAATCAAAGCTTGAGATAGTTGTGGGTCCGGTGTGCAGATAAGAACAGGTCCGTCGCTTCCGGCTGAGGCCTCATATAAGGCCCGTCGCCACTGACAGTGGACAGTCACAACAGCGGCACAAAGGCAGTCGCTACAGGTGAGTTGATGACTTCTACCTGTTTTCTGGAGTTGCAAATCGAATACCGCGAGTGAGGATGAATAACTTCACACCTTAGGCTATTTGTATCTGTTAGTAGCTAACAAAAAAAGGAACTTTTCAAAAAATTTAAAAATAACTTTCAGAATTGTGTTTTTAATACTTTTCTGTCGCAGTCTCCATGATTAAATCAAATATTCTTGTTTATAACTAACAAACTGGGGAGGGGGCGCAGAAGTTAACCTGAAGTGAGAGCATATTGTAAAACGTGCCTCAAAATCTTCGTGGAAAGATAAGATTCTGAATCATTGGTGTCTACATCTACCTATACTCTCTACAATTCTTACAATAATATTGTGGGTTGCAGAGAGTGCTCAGCACCAAAACTGTTCTCTTCGCTGTGCATTCCAATCCCGAATGGTGCAAGAGCAAAAGAATTCGTATAAGCATTAGTGCGGCACTTTGTATCTCTAATCTTTTCTTTCTTGTCATTGTGACTCAAATAGGTTGGTGGACGAAGTATTTCACTACACTCTTAAGTTAAAGTGGGTGTACGCTCGTTTACCAATAAGTTCAAACGAAGCGTACGTCGTCTATCTACCAGGACTCCCAGCCCAATCTACTAATCAGTTCTGTGACGCTTTCGTGAGGGCTGTAACCAGCGGTCATGAATGGAGCGGCTCATCTCTGTACTTTCTCTATACTGTCAATTAACACCTTACGAAACGGATCCCAAATTGCCACAACTAAGTAAAAATGCGGACGAACAATAGATTTTTACGCTATCTCCTTTGTTTGTTCATTACAATTTTTCAAGAATCGCAGTCTAGAATTAGCTCTACCGACCACCGAATTTAATGTGCAAGTCCTATTTCTTGTTTCTTTGTACTGTTACGCCCAAATACTTCTCTGAATCTACCATATCAATAACTGAACAGTTAACTTTTTATTTTTACTTTGTATGTGTACGCAGGTATGTAACAAGTGAAAAACTTGGATTTATACAGGTACGCAAGTAGAATCTGCAGTTATTGTGCGTATAAAACTAATTAATTCTAGTATGTTATTTACTGTTAGAGCACGAAATACAGTATTTTATTGAAAACTTAATTCCTTGAAAATTAAGCAGAAACATTAAAACTGAGCTTAAAATTTATTTGCTTCTTAGAAGAAAGTAAGCGTATGCACAAAGTCTTTTTGGTTTTGTGCACAATATATGATACTACTTTTTCAATCCCTAAAAATGTTGAATAGGCTTTTCGTTAATACCTAAGGGAATATAGGGAAATTTCACTCCGTTTTAATCAGATGTGCCATAGTTATGTGTTTAGACGTAAGCGGATGCTTTTTGAACATTTGTTTTCTACCTCATCAAAACGTCAACAAGTTATCTGGAGTATTCTTCTTCGATACCGTAGGTTGGTTTTCGATGGTTCCCAATAATTCCAAGGCCATATTCTTGTAGACCTAACAGTCCTTAATAAAATTTGTTATAAAAGTTTATGTCAAAAAAATATTTCAAAACAGCCTAAAATGATTTTGACCATTTTTGTTAACATTACGTATTTATAGAGTAATTTTAAATAGAGTTGAAAAGGGAGTTCCATATGAAAGTGTTTGCTTGTTCGTGAACAACATTGTGTCAGGACAGACGTTTAGCAATAGTTTCATACGATAGCGAGACGTTAATTTCAACAATATCGAAGTTGGTAACATAATGTTTTGTTTTTATTAAAGAAAACATAGTGGTTCGGAATCACACTTTCAAAGAACGAAACATCCCATAAATAGGCATTTTGCTTCATACATCCGCTGCGGTGAGATGTTATGAATCGTAGAAAAACAAATTATGTAGCAAGTTTAATGCAAAGACTGTATGGTGGAATGTTAGGAAATACTGCTTATACAAAAATATACTAAAATTTGTAGGACACACTAATGGAATTAACAAACAGGAGAACAAAATACGTTGGGTACGTATATTTCTCTTAAACAATTAGGAATTGAAGTTATGGCGATGAGAGATAACTTGGTTTTAAAGTACCTCTAGCATACATTTTGTTATGAAAAGAGGAGCAAAGGTACAACTCATTATTGTGCGGTCAAACTGAATGCAAACAACCAAATCTTACCAAAAAATTTTCTTGTCCAGTTTTGCTAATTTTTAGCCAATGCAAAGAGTAATTAATGTTTCAAGTATTGATCGAGTAGTCCAGACAAATGATGAAAACTTAAAAGGTAGCAGATAGTTGAGACACAAAATGGTTAAAATATGCATCACGATACGTTTAGGATATTTTGTAATTGTGTAAAATATTGATCCTGTGATAGAGAAAAGACCGAAATGCGGCATGTGAAATGGCGTAAAACAAGTCTTACGTTATCTACTTTTTTTAAATATTTATGTTTGGAAAAAATTGATCAACAATACATAATGTAGCTTTTATCTTTTACTGTGCATATCAAGTCACTCACACGTATTATCAGTGAACACAAATCTTACTGTCTTAACTGAAAAATAACCCAAGTTTTTAATACTCATTTGAGAGATTAAGTATAGCCGCAAACTCTATAACCTACTACAACAAAAATTGAAGAAAGCACTGGTAAATAAGAAATTTGACCACGGGTGGCTAAGTGCGAGAGTTATTGAAGCCAAGAAATGATATGGTTGTGCACTTTGACTCGTTATTGCCGATTTGATGCGAGTGCATGTATGCAAGAAAACCCCCGGTTATAAAGCCGGTATAGATGCTCTAAAATACTTATACAACATCAAATTAGTTTGGATCCTCGCAAAAGTGTGCCTAATAATCAATTTTTATGTTTCAAAATTTTGTCACATTCTTCCTTGACTACAGGATACAGACATAATACTCAGTTAAATAAATATATACCTAGACATCAAGCTGATAATGGTGATAACGATCTCAATAGCACCCAATAAGAAAATCCGTTAAACTTCAAATTTATGCTTTTGATTACTCTCCTTTTTGTGTTATTTTACCTGAAAACCTGTAAATATTTCCTTAATATACCAACCTAATTATTATTTTACAAAAGTTAAAATGCAATTAAAGATTAATTCCGTATTATTATATTTTTCCAGAAGGTCAGCAAAATGAAGATCATCAGTGTAGTGTGGGTCATCACTGTGGTTCTGCAGGCAGTTCGAAGTTTCCCCGCCGACCAGGCAGCGGGAGGAGACATCACGAATATATTCTCCAGCTTCATAAAGCCGGAAAAACTCGCCGAGGCTTGCGACCAGTTCGAGAGCCAGCTGGGGAACTACAATCTTGGAGGCGGAGGCCAATCATCCAATGAAAAGCGATCAGCTGATCAGGCTGCCGGTGGCGATATCACAAATTCCTTTACCAGTTTGTTCAAACCGGAAGGATTCAAGCAGGTATGCAGTACTTTAAAAAAAAGTGTCAGTGCATCAACCTTGAGGAAACGGTTTGCCGATCAGGCAGCTGGTGGGGACATCACGAATCTATTCTCCAGCTTCATGAAACCGGATAAACTGGCAGAAGCGTGTGACCAGTTTGAAAGCCAACTGGAGAGTTTTAATCCTGGTGGAGGAGCGGAGTCAAGTTCGAAGAAAAGGAGATCCCCTGCACAAGCAGCTGGTGGAGATATCACCAACTCTTTTACAAGTTTATTCAAACCAGATGGCTTGAAGCAGGTGTGCAGCTCTTTAAAAGGAAGCGATTCCGGTTCTACTATGAAAAAAAGGTTTGCAGAGCAGGCGGCTGGTGGGGACATCACAAATTTTTTCTCCAGTTTTGTGAAACCGGATAAACTTGCAGAAGCATGTGATCAATTCGAAAGCCAGCTTGAGAATTTTAATCCTGGTGGAGGAGCGGAATCTGGTTCAAAGAAAAGGCGATCTCCCGCTCAAGCAGCTGGTGGAGATATAACCAACTCTTTTACCAGTTTATTCAAACCAGATGGCTTGAAGCAGGTGTGCAGCTCTTTAAAAGGAAGCGATTCAGGTTCAACTCTGAAAAAGAGGTTTGCAGAGCAGGCGGCTGGTGGAGATATCACCAATTTTTTCTCCAGCTTCATGAAACCGGACAAACTCGCAGAAGCGTGTGACCAGTTTGAAAGCCAGCTTGAGAATTTTAATCCCGGTGGAGGAGCGGAGTCTGGTTCAAAGAAAAGGAGATCTCCCGCTCAAGCAGCTGGTGGTGATATCACCAACTCTTTCAGCAGTTTCTTTAAACCAGATGGCTTGAAGCAAGTATGCAGCTCTCTAAAAGGAAGTGATTCTGGTTCGAGCTTGAAAAAGAGATTTGCGGAGCAGGCGGCTGGTGGGGACATCACGAATTTTTTCTCCAGTTTTGTGAAACCGGACAAACTCGCAGAAGCGTGTGACCAATTCGAAAGTCAGTTGGAGAATTTTAATCCTGGCGGTGGAGCAGAGTCTGGTTCAAAGAAAAGGAGATCTCCCGCTCAAGCAGCTGGGGGCGATATCACCAACTCTTTTACCAGTTTATTCAAACCAGATGGCTTGAAGCAGGTGTGCAGCTCCTTAAAAGGAAGTGATTCAGGTTCGACTCTCAGAAAGCGGTTTGCAGAGCAGGCTGCCGGAGGCGACATAACGAATATTTTCTCCGGCTTTATGAAACCGGAAAAACTTGCAGAAGCGTGTGATCAATTCGAAAGCCAACTAGAGAATTTTAATCCTGGTGGAGGAGCGGAGTCTGGTTCAAAGAAAAGGAGATCTCCCGCCCAAGCAGCTGGTGGTGATATCACCAACTCTTTCAGCAGTTTCTTCAAACCCGACGGACTGAAAAAGGTGTGTAGTTCCCTGAAAGGAGGAGATTCGGCTTCATCCTTAAGGAAACGTGCTGTGGAATGATTGAAACTCGGATATGAAAGGTGTGTTTGGGATTCTACGTGAGAGAAACGTTATTCGAGGGAGAGAATTAGACAGTGCAATAACTGGAGAAAACCACCAGGAAATAGGATTATTTTAT
Source organism: Vandiemenella viatica (assembly GCA_031002005.1). Taxonomy (NCBI): domain Eukaryota; kingdom Metazoa; phylum Arthropoda; class Insecta; order Orthoptera; family Morabidae; genus Vandiemenella; species Vandiemenella viatica. The sequence goes on from JARYHS010013630.1 coordinate 42,462,495, forward strand.
ATTAATTATTCTATTTTAATCTGGTTTTCTTTCAAAACTGTACTGTGTTTACCTGATGTTGTGTTTGATTTATTGTATAATACCTACCAATGAATAACACAAATTATATATTAATGTACTGTCTTACATTTTTGATTTATCTGTTCATTAAAAGACTATAATTTAATCTGTTGAGCTTCATTAACAAATATTTGAGGCACTTACTACTTCCTAATATATGCAATTAATTTATCAACATCATTGTTTTGTTTAATTTAATTGCGATGGAGTTGCGGTGGCAATTTTCATACACACCCGTATCCCCACTTTCCTGTACCCACGTGCTTTTGTCCCCTACAAATTTCAGCTTTAAATTGTTTAAACGTTTACGGTAAATCATTCATCAATTATCTTGGTAACTTATTCCAATCCCTGACCCCCTTACCTACGAAAGAAAATCTTAAAACACACTTGTGCCTGAAATCGATTGCCAGTTTGCGGGCATGGTCATCTTTTCTCTTACATGCATTAATTTTAATTCTTACACGAATATCTTTACATGCCTCATCACCAATATACGCCTTGTACATTCCCATTGCCATCTTCACCCTCCTTCTGTCTTTCAATGAATCCCATTCCAGCTCTTTTATCTGTGTCCTAAGATAATTTCCAGAGAAAAATATAACAGCCCTTGTTTGCACTCCATCCAACTCATGCATTAGATACCAGAAGTGTGGTCCCATAATGCACCACCATATTAAAGTAATGGTCTGACAAAAGTTTTATAACCCAGTTCCTCTACTTCTCTCGTACATACCCTCACAACTCTCTCAAACAAGTGAAGGATTTTTAAACTTTTTTTAAAACCTGTCCAATGTCTCTTGGCCATTTGAGCTTGTTATCAGATGTTAAGCCAAGATAATTACATTTCAAGTCTTCAATAAGCAATTCTTTTCCAACCTTGTAGTCATAATCAACCTTTAGTTTTTTATTTGTGTACGTAATAAGCTGACTCTTCTTTGCATTTATCTTCATCCCATGTTGACCAAACCAGCTAGATATCTTGTCCTGATCACCCTGCAGCTGTTCAGTGTTCTGTACTGTTATGATCCTTTTAGATAGTATTATGTCATCTGCAAACAACATCTGATAGTAAATCATCAACACAATCATTCATTAAAATAATAAACAGCAATTGTCCCAATACGGGCACTGTGGCACTCCAATTTTTACTTCCACTTTTTTTGATACTGCATTTCCTATCCTAACTTTTTGCTTTCTACCTTTTGAGAAACACAAAATGGCAATCGATGATATTTGTAACGATTGATGGAATTCACGTCACCAACAAATAGGCATTATATCCAACTAGTTCAACAAAGTAACTGAAAAATCCTTGCAAACTTCTTATGATACTCTGAGGATCTTTTAAAGTACTTCAATTACACAACGAAACAGTTACCATTTGTTTCTTTGGAAATTGACTCCTCAGGTAGCTTTGATGAAAATGTATCTGCGAGTATATGTGGTAAAATAACTGAATAATTTTCCGTATCCAGATAGTTTTGCAACAAACTAATAGAAACTAACAGAGGTTTTTGATATATTACATAATATTAGAAAATATCTCTTCACGTTTTTGACATTCGTAACTAAATATTTGGTTAAGAACTATGATTTTCAGATTATTAACCCAGATCTTTCTATCTATTAGATACGACTAGCAATGTTGACGTGTGCTGAATAATAGAACTCTCTGTAATATAATCTTCGTTTGAATATTACAAAACTAGTTTTACAAGGAATGGACTGCGAGCTTGGTTATTACATTGGGTACCTGGTAGTTTGGGAAGAATTGGAATTAGGGGTGTGACCAAATACGATATCAAATAAAAATAGCTTTTAAACACTAAGTTATGTACAGAGAATATGTTTTCACCGCAGTCGCACTAGATTTGTAACATTAAATAGATATAGTTCAAAATAGGTAAGTGAAGTATCTGAGCAAAAAGCATTTAGGGTGTAGACCTATCTGCACTAAGGAATATGTCAAATGAGACCACTTTGTAGATTTAGCTGTACAGTTCTTGCATCGGGGAAGTTGAATGAAAAATATGGGCACCATTGAGCCAAATAATACAGGAATACTATCGAAATGGAAGGTCTGGTTTTGTGACCTGATGCCCGTCAACTGTGGAGTCCGAACTGAACTTGCGCGAAGTGTTAAAAAGTGCCGGGAAAGAAATTGTTTAGAATAAAATCCAGGCTTTCTTCTAATAGATATTTCCTTCTTTGTCTATTTTTATTCTTATTAAAATTGATTTGAACTGAACTCAAATGAAAGAAACGACTATTATGCGGTTTTTTGTCGTAATAGTCTGGTGATTAGGTTTTAAACTGACCCGTTTTGCAGTGATTATTCAAAAATTTACTACACGATTAAAGTATCTGTTTCTAGTCCTTGAAAGGCAATCCCAAGACAGTCATAGGAGAGTATGGCTGTGATTTGTAGCAAAAATGTTTTTTTCTTCTAAATATTAATGATAACTGGTAACGCATTGATCTCCTTTAAGGTGAACATCGTTACGGTGAGTTTCGACTCATCCAGTGAATGTCATCAATGGATCCGCAAGTGTTACATCAACAGCAAATCGGAGAGATTGCTAAATGTGGTGTGCCTCAGGGTTCACTTCTTGGCCCTCTGCTGTTCTTAATCTATATAAATGATCTCCCACATATACTAGGTGATAATGAATACGTGGTGCTCTTTGCAGATGATACTAGCATATCGTTGAAAGATCAATCGGTACAAAACCTTGAAAACACAGCAAATGATGCTATAAAGAAAATAATCAGGTGGTTTAATGCTAAAAAACTAATACTTAATGTAGAAAATACACAGTTACTTCAGTTTGTTATAAAAAATAAAACAACGGACAGATATAATGTGATATCAGAAGGAAAAGCAATTAATTAAAGTAGTTTTACAAAATTCATGGGAGTATATATAGATAACAAACTGAACTGGAAGCAACACATTCAACATCTTCTTAAAAAACTGAATTATGCAATATTTTCACTGAAGGTAATATCTAGAATAGCTAATATAGAATCAAGAAAGTTAGTATATTTTGCATATTTTCACTCCCTGCTCACCTATGGCATCTCATTCTGGGGGAACTCGTCACAAGCAAAGAGGGTATTTAAATTGCAAAACGATGCTGTAAAAACTATTTGTGGAGCAAGCCCACTGACGTCGTGCAGAAATCTATTTAAAAACCTAGGTGTACTAACAATGCCAGCACAGTATGTATATACTCCATATTATCATTTCTAGTGGAAAATCCTGAACACTTCAATCTTAATGATGACATACATGGTCATAATACTAGGAATAAATATAATATTTACAAGGATTATAAATCACTATCAATTGTACAGAAAGGGATAAAATTTACTGGAGCTTCCTTATTCAATGTCTTACCAACAGAAATTAAATGTTACCTACGAAAACCCAACTACTTTAAGTCCAAACAGATAGAGTTACTGCTTTAGAACCCATTTTACTCTGTGAAAGAATTTTCTTCTTGGAATTTGGCAGTTAAGAATGACTGATAAAATAGCATATTGGTGTATGGAAGCGGAAGGTGACAAAGGTGTCCACAATTACTGAAATGATATATGGTGTTTCTTACTACTGAAACTTTTGACAAATGAAGTAATTACACTGTTTACAAAATTCGCTCATATATAGTTACTAATATGGGACTCAAAAATTGCTGTGAAAAATTATCATGCTAACAGGTTTTAAGTAATTGACTGCTAATGAGTTGTTGGTAATATAATTGATATTGTTAATAAGTGTGTGTACTGTTCTACATAGTAAGTAGTAATTAAATCGGGATTGTATTTGTAGATTACAGGGGATATTGATTATACTAATGGGTTGTATCTAACTTGTTATCAATGTATAATAATATAATCAATTATATAGTAATATAATTGACATTATTAATAAGTGTATGTACTGTTCTACACCGCCGAGATTATTTTCACATGGGATCAAAGTGAACATATCTATCTATCTATCAGCGAACACTGACCGACACCAGACACACGTTTGTCGTTGCAGCTATCAAAGTCACTAAATTGCAACGCGTTTTGCCCTTCCCCATCACTCACTATCTCGACGTTTAGGGATGAGTGAGTGACAGCGCTAGCAACTAAAGGGGAGATCTGATGTCGTCTTGGTAAAGCATCAACATAATACTTGCAGTATTCAAGTAACCTGTAATTCATAATCGCAGTAAAGAAAATTGTTAGGTATTAATCTCAAATAAAACATAATATTTTCTGCTTCATTTTTAAAATCCATGAAACGTGTTTATGGTGATTCGGTGAAGAAAATAAAAGAGAAGAGACTTAGGAATTTTTTCAGGGAAATTTAATGTTTAGTTAAATAGCTTTTTTACCAGGTATTTACCCTCTATTGAGCCATAGAGAACAGATAAGCCAATAGAGGACACTCTTACAGACATATTGTAAACTTAATGAAGGAATTTTAGACATGAAGCAGCTCGTTATTCTCTGCATAGTACATTTAACAGCTAGAATATCAGAGGGAAGAATTACCGATGGAAACCCTCTCTCAGCAGCATCGAAGTATTAGGAAATAAGAGAGAGTTGTACTTAAAATACCACTGGACGTGTATTTTGTGCCCGGCTCCAGGGAAATCATCATTTTGCTGCAAGATATTAGTTCATCGGGTTTAGAGCGTATATGGTTACGGAAATCTCCTAATTAATCAATTGATCTTAAAATAATCTGATCTTTAATAATAAAAAATCTTGGATTGGTAAATTATGTCTGTGAAGTTTAGCACTACTTAGAAGTAAATTCAAGTGAAATTATCTTATTAAGCTAGGGGGCTGAACGCATAAGAGTTGTAAATCCAGTGGGAAACTCTTATTTGGTCGTTAATACCACACTGAAGTATTATTATTTTTTTATTAAGTTTGTTTGAGTCATCCATAGTTATGCACTTACAAAACCTCCTAACTTCCTTCATTTCTCAGGCTCCTACCTTTTAGATATATTCTTACATTATTTGGCTCAATTGTGCCTTTACTTTTCTAAACATTCGTTTTTCCTTGGTTTCTATTACAATAAACCTGTAAATTATGCGATTTTATAAATGCTTACCCATTTTTTTATAAATTTCGAATTTTTTCACCAATCGAACTGCATATATTTTCTTAGAAATTTAGAATCTTTATGTGAATCTTTGAGAGTGCGTTCTTTTAACACATCCATGGGAGTTTATCTGGGTTTTTTTTTGTTTTTTTTTTTTTTTTTTTGGAGATCATCTCACTCTTTTTATATTTTTTCTCGATTGAGTATAAAATAAAACTACTGTAATAATATCCTTTTTTCTGTTTTTGAAGTTTCCTTTCTGGCTGCTATCTCTCCTGTATATTAAAATTCTAGTTTGTCATCAAATTTAGCCTGATCATTCATGTAAGAAGAAGTATTTGTATGTTTCTAGACATTTTTCCTACTTCATATACGGTGCAGCTACCTTCTTTCTGAATCCTGCTTACTAATGAGCTAAATATTGACTTATGAGCTAGACTGTAAGAGGATTTCCAAAAGTATCTTCTAATTAACCTGTAGCAGTGACATTGTTTAGAATATACTACGTTATCTCGAAGATTACCAACAATCACTGCTTTAGGAACTGAACTGTACCTCCAAACAGTTTCCAATATTAAAAGCAAATTAATTTTCATCCATGTTTTTCAGTACCGTAGATGCCGGTGATACCGATGTCAACACAAAAATAACAATAGCAAAAACATTTGTCTGAATGTAATCATCAACAACACAGATTCACCAATAACTCCTCAATGAATTCCCTTGTTCTAATGTGCTCTGTATACATTGCATTGCTCAGATTTTTCAGTTACATAGACACATCGGGTAACAGCGACGTGGAATGTAAAAATCTGTGATGCGTACACTGTATACCTAACAAGTAGCATTGCTCGCCTGTTTTAACACCACCCCGTGGCGCAGCAATAAAACTGATGAAGCTGCCTCAGCGAACACTGTGTTCAAGGTTATATTGTTTGCCTACAATTTCCTACGTCAGGCATCGCAAACCTTTATTTACATACGTGTCATTTATTCTGAAGTAATGTTGATGTGCCATCAAACAATCATGACGTAGTGATTAACGGAAAAAGAAATAAACCTGAATACTATCACCTTAAAACTATTTCTAACCAGAAATATACATTTTTTATACTAAGCAATAATAACGTCAATAGTTTTGTGTTTATTTACGTAGATGAAACTAGTGCGACTTCTGTTGTTGCAAATTAGATGCCAAATAACTTATGTTAAGTTCATACTTCATTACTTTTAGCAGAATGCAAGCTGAAGTGAAGTCATCTGACAAACGGTTTCAAAGAGAGTCCTTAACGTTATTCATTTCTGAAAATAATGAACTGCAGGCATAGGTAGATGAAATATCGTTAAGATAGCAAAAGCCAACTTCTTAAATGACTCTGGAACTGAATTCGAAGTTTCCATGATTATAATATTGACATTTTTACTCACATTGCTTGATAGACTTGCTAATTCATTTAATTTCAACTCCTTTCTCATTTCAATGCATTTTTGAGCTCATATTGAACTACACTGGAACTCAGACAGATAAATTTCATTTCTTCAATTTCCAACCAATCAAATTTAAACAAGTTCAGGTTATCAGCTAAAATCACATGAGGATACATAATAAACTTGAGTGTTTCCGATAATTCTTTGAACAGAAAATTTCGATGAAAATTCTTCTACTGAAGAATTAATTACTGAAGATAACTCTTCAGTGAGTTTTAATTGGTCTGGTTTTTTATGTACATAAAAATCTCTAGCGATTTTTTTTTTTTAAATTTGGGAAATACTTGTAATTATTGGAAATAATAACTTAACAGAATATTTGCAGTTTCGCCTCAAAAGCACGATTGACATCTAACATAACCATAATGGTTTTGTTTGACAAAGAGGTTTGTAATTTGTTTCATAGTGCCGTCTTACAGATAATGTTCAACATACTTCTGTTCCAGAACATAAAACAAACACCGCTTTATCACGTTTATTAATCATACCATATTTCTCAATCCACTAAGGTTAAAATTCTCTATTGCACTTATCTTGAACTTTTTTTTCCCAAACTAGCCATGTTGAATAGTTTAATAATTGTAAATCTAACTCAAACTTAAAAAAGCAGCTGTGTTAGCGATATTAGTTTATAAATCGCAAGAACTATGAGTAACTGGTGAAAGCAGTCAACGTCGTCAACAAAATCAAAGAGTGAATAAGTTAGCTTAGCGCCCCTCCCGCCGCCTGCGATTGCTCATCCGTCCGTTCGGTCAGAAAACTAGCTCAAAATCCTCTTCTTTTGTTTAATCTGTTGTCGTTCCGGCACCGGTAGTTTCTTTCATGATGATTTTTGTTACTATGTTCTTAAATTATGTAGAAATAAAATAAATTACTTATATCGACTAGGTACCTACTTAATTATTGCCGTGCCCAAATTATTTGGTTGGGTGCCATCATCGGCAAGCGTGTCATTAGTTCGCCATCCCTGTGCTACGTGGCCAGCCGAATACATAGAATTACACTGCTTTAAGACACAGAAAGAGGAATTATTGGAATGTTACAATCAACTAACGACCAAACTATTCAATATTTAACTAGGTAGGGGCATGAATGGAAGGTGATTGAGCCCTAGTGTTTTGAGTGTACAATAGGAATAATAAAATATTTGGTGGTATGGAAATGTTAGTGGAGTAATTACACTGACTGTCAGAAATAAAATTTACCAAAATTATACGTTCCCGGTTACTAACTAGAGATTCAGGATCATGTTATCTTGATCCAAGTGACGTAGCGTTGACCAGGTATGGCTAACTGTAAAATTTTCTCTCTTTAAATGTGTATTTTGGGTCTATGAAAAAGATTCATTTAAAGTGTTGTCAACAATCAGTAATAATTAAATATTTGTAATCCAGTAAATTGGTCCTCCTTATTTTCTGCTTTCTGAATTAACTAAACGGAATAACCATCATTGCCCGGGATTTAAAGTAATGGGGATTTGTGAAAACATTGAACTCAGCACACCTTTAAACTAACTGTAAGCTTTACGAATATTTTATGGAAATTTCGCCACTGCTTCTTCGGTGGCGGTATTTCTTTACCGAATAAACTTTACGTACGAGCTGTCAAAGCGGAACTGTGTTTGCAGCAGTAGTACACACTGTAAGATATTTTCTACTTGCGTAATTAGGAAATACTCTGAAACTATTTATGTCTTTGAGATGAAGGATAAAATTCCAATCTCCGAAAACTTTAGCCGCAAGAGACATTTAAATTCTGATAAGAAACTCATATAGTCTTCGGTATCATTCTTCTGAGTTTGTTTATGATCACATAATTATTAATTTACCAGTTTTTACGAATATATAAAAGGTGAAATTACATCCGTCTTTTGATACCGCACATTTATGAACAATTTGAAATTAATGAATTTAACAGTTTGGTTTTCTACAGCGAACAAACCAACAAGCAAATTCCCTCTGAGACTGAATGCAATCTCTGCACCCCTGAATAAATTAAACTTTAACTAAGCACGCTGGTTTGTGGACACTCGGAGAGACCTTATTTTTATATAATTTTTAAAGTTGTAAGCGCTACAGATCTGAGCTTTGTGGTAGCTTTTTAGCTTACGTAGTCCCTCCCACCTCAGTTTTCCAGTTTGCACGTTCCGCACTCGATGTTCTGTGTCCACTCCGATCCTGGGAGACTGATAATGTAACTTGATTTTTGGTGAGTGTTCATTTTAAAATTCAATTATTTTTTACATAAAACATGATTACATGATATTTATTCATTTTACGGTATTTATAAGGTGTTTATTGCTTTATGCAATCATACACGTAACATATACATGTGGTGTTAGACCTCCACCACAAGTGATTTGCTGAAGGTGGCCCGACCCGCTAGCCGGGATCCCCTAAGATCGTCCGATAAGGAACCCTGATGGACGGTTCTCGGACCGGATACCTGTCAGCGTGCCAGAAAAGAGTACCTGTTAGGCAGGCAGTACACTGTAAAAGGTCTTTGTCTAAGATCTTTTATAAAAAAATTATCATATTTATTTTATAGAAGATATTTTATGATATATTTCTCTACATGAGATTTTTTATCATACTTCTCTAAAATGAATGAAGTAAACTTGTAAACTTGTGCAGTCGCAATAAGTGTTTTATTGAAGAAAAAGGACAGAAGTAAACGTATATGGATAGATCGTAGATTGCAGGACTTGATATGAAAGGAACTCACCATAGTGAAAGAGTTACAATGTGGGGACGTGATATATTATAAAAATTAAGGTCGAAGCTGCAGTATAGGTCAAATAAATTCTCACCGCAATATTAAAAAACAACTCTGTATCAGAATTATTACCCCTGAACCTCAATTGCTTGCGGAGGAGTTACACCATTCTGCTGTATAGCACCCGTATTGCTCCGCGCATTCCCTCTGTTATTATTCCAGAAACCTTTTCAATGTCAAATGCTATAAGTGCAAACAGATTGGTCACTACAGAACGCAATGCCCAAACAACATGAAAACTAATGCGTTCTCAGCAGTGTTTTTGAGTGGAAGTTTCAATATAAGAGACTGGTATATTGATTCTGGTGCTAGTGTTCATCTAATGGCTAATCAGGACTGAATCACCAGTAAATATCGTGAAGTACAACAAGAAATAATGGTAGCAAATCAGGAAACTGTTTCAATTACGTGTGTTGGCGATGTGAAGATAGTAACCTCAGTTAAAGGCAGTACAATCGATATAAATATTGAAGATGTATTTTGTGTTCCAATCTTAACAACAAATCTCATCTCAGTTAGCAAGTTAATTCAGAAAGGCAACAAAGTGATTTTCACAGAAAATGGTTGTGACATCTACAATAAATGTGGAGAATTAGTTGCTACTGCTTCTTTGACGAATGGTTTTTATAAATTAAACCTGCAAGAAAGGATGGTTGCAGCTGTGACAACTACAGGTCTGACTTGGCATCGCAGACTAGGTCACGTGAACAGTGACTGCTTAATGAAAACTAAGAAGTTAGTAAAAGGAATGAAGTTTGATGATAAAGTCAATGTAAACAGATCATCTTGTAAGACTTGTTGTGAAGGAAAGCAATGTCGGCTACCTTTTGCAAGTAGTGGTACAAGAGGTACTGAATTATTACAAATCGTTCACAGTGATCTGTGTGGACCGATGGAGCAGCAATCAGCAGGAGGTTCATCCTACTTTCTATTATTTGTAGATGACTTCAGTCGGATGACATTTATCTATTTTTTGAAAAATAAAAATGAAGCATTAAAATACTTTAAAGAATTTAAGGCATTAGCTGAAAATCAAATTAATAGAAAAGTGAAAGTCTTCAGAAGTGATAATGGGAGAGAATTCTGCAATTCAGATTTTGATAATTACTTAAAGGAGTTTGGAATAATACACCAGACGACAAATCCATACACACCGCAACAAAATGGGTTATGTGAGCGGATGAATAGGACGATTATTGAGAAGGCAAAATGTATGCTGTAAGTTGCTGACTTAACTAAGAAGTTTTGGGCTGAGGCATGTAACACAGCTGTATACTTACATAATCGTACTGTATCGTCAGTTCTGGATGGTAAAACACCATGTGAGCTGTGGATGGGAGTTAAGCCAGACTTAAGTAATTTGAGAATTTTTGGATCTCCTGTTACGGTTCATGTCAATAAAGTAAAAAGATCTAAGTGAGATAAAAAGTAAGTTGAGTATATACTTCTTGGATTTCCTGATAAAAAGACAAATATTTACAAGCAGAGATGTGATCATTATTGAAAAGCCATCATTAATGTTAGACATTGCATCTGCAGATAGTGAAAAGGAATGTATAACTGAAGAGAACATGTCAGAAAATAAGACATTACAAGATTCAGTGGGGGACATCACAGACTTAACATTAACTGAAGAGTCACTGAAAGCTTCATCAGATTATGATTATGTTCCAACTGACTGTGAAGAATGTTTGGATGCTCAGGGTACAGGTGATGAACCACATAGCCCTGTTATTGCAAGACGTGCACCAGACAGATATGGTTTTGGTGGTATTTGTTATACAGAGAATAATTTAGACAATGTGACTGAACTTACATTTAAACAGGCATTGGAAGGACCTGAGAAAAATCAGTGGTTACAGGCGGTACAGGAGGAGTTAAAAAACTTTGAAGAAAATCATGCTTGGGAGATAATATATCCTCCATGAAACTCTACTATAGTCCAGTGTAAGTGGGTGCTTAAAAAAAAGATTGAGTGCATTTTCGAGCAAGGTTAGTAGCTAAAGTTTTTTACTCAACAACCTGGCATAGACAATTAACGAAACATTTTCGCCTGTGGTAAGACGTAGTACTTTGCGATTACTATTTGCTTTGTCTGTGAAGCTTGGATTTTATACTATGCATATAGATGTAGTTACTGCATTCTTGAATGGCGATCTTAACGAGAATATTTACATTCAAATTCCAGAAGGATTTAACTGTTCAAATCCTGGTAAAGTTCTGAGACTAAGGAAAGCCATTTATGGGCTAAAACAGTCATCAAGAATGTGGTATGATAAGGTAAACACTTGTTTAATTAATATTGGATATTAAAAGTCCAAATATGAACCTTGTTTATATATTAAGAATAATGGTAAAAGTATAACCATAATCGCATTGTATGTTGATGATTTTTTGTTTGTTTTTCAAACAATTGTAATGAAACAAATAAGCTAAAATATGCATTAGGATCTCAATTTAAAATTAGTGATCTGGGGCAAATCAAGCTGTGTCTTGGTATGTCTGTCTGTTATGATAAACAGAAAAGATTTTTAACTTTGGATCAAAGTAATTATATTGATCAGTTGTTACTCAAATTTAATTTAGTTAATTGTAAGTCTGTCGACACGCCAATGCAACCTGGATTAAAATTAGCTAAAGATGAGAATTGTGATAAAAATTGCCTTATCAACAATTAATTGGCTGTATAATGTATCTAGCAATACTTACCCGTCCAGATATTTCATTCGCAGTTGTGTACTTGAGTCAATTTAATAATTGTTATAATAAAGAGCACTCGACTCATGCTAAGCGTATATTAAGATATCTCAAAGGAACCAAAAACTATTGTATTAAATATTGCGGGACAGACGTTAAGAAAGAGATAGTTGGTTATGTAGATACAGATTGGGCTAATGACATATTAGATGCCTGTAGACATACTCACGAAGTCTTTATGTCATGTAAGGCATTGTAAACTTTTTAAACTATTGGGAATACAAGAAAAGTAATGTTGTTAGTTTATTTTGATATAGTTGGGGGTATTGGTCATAAATCAAAATATTTAAAGTTAGATACTAGTAGCAACATTTGTTAAGTATAATCTATGTTCCATGTACATCTACAATATTATCTATGCTATGTATGTGTGCTTCTATGCTCTCTGCTTATTAAATAAAAGTCAGTCGTGCTTAAAACACGAAAACGTGCACTACAGTTTTATTTAAAACTTACAGAAGGATTGTCAGTTGAACAGATGAAAAAAATGTAGAGTTGGTTTAAAAACTAAAAAATGTGCGAACGTAGTCTCCGTCTTAGAACTTATTATATTCTCATAGCGAATTGTATTATTTAACATCTGGAAAATAAATGGTTTTTAAAGCTGTTTCGATTAAGCTTGTATTCGACACGTATGGTAATACGTCAAATTAATAAGAGGCTCTCGTAAAGTCATGCCGTCGTTGATTATGGAAGATGGGGCATTATCAGAAACTAGCGTAGAGAAAGCAGAAATTTTGAATAATTTATTTAAAAAGCTTCACGACAGAAAACTTGGAGGAAATTCTGATATTTAACAATCGTACCAACAATATTATGAATGATCTCGTTCTAGATTTCGAGGGAATAACTAAATTGCTTATTGGTTTAATTAATATACTGATTAATTAAAAAGTCAACCAAAAAGGTTATGTTGAATTGTTTATTGTCTTCAAAACAAAGTCAGCGATATTCACATCCATAGATACAATACAGAGATGCACTTCTGAACAGTTGCAAAGATAATCTCTGTGAAACTAACTGGATGAATCTCTCTGTAAAACTGAATACTGAATGAAGTCAACTAACCAACTAACTCTGTCCAGCCGATCTGTTTATATAGTCTCTATCGAAATTACGAGAATTATTCAAAGGCATCCGCCCGATATTTCTCGATCATTAACAATCACTCAAACAATCAAACATATTAAAAACAATCGGAATTAATACAAAATTAATTAACAACATTACAAAATGATCAGAAATGGTAATTAGAGATACTTAAATACAAAATTATTTACAGAAATCCTTTAAAACTGTAGAAAATTGTCCTGTAGACATCGTAACTTATATTAATACATGTAATTACAAACATTTAAGAATTTCTCTTGCACCATTCGGTTCTTAAACATATTAAATGGACTTTAAATAATTTTCTTACATAAAACAAAGGCTATATACACTGATTTACAAGAAATTACAAAACAAACATACCAGATCATATCCACGCAACCTTTAGCTTACTACAAATACTTCATACAGTACAATACTATTCAAAATTCAGGTATGAGGGCTGTTACAGAATGTATATCCCAATAAGGCTCCCGGACCAGACGGTATTCCTACAAGATTTTACTCTAGGTACGCAAAGGAAATTGCGCCGTATTTGATGAAATTATATACCACCTCCTTGGATCAAGGAAAAATACCAGCCGAATGGAAGACAGCCATCGTAAGTCCAGTGTTTAAAAATGGGAATGATAATGATCCTCAAAATTATAGGCCGATCTCGTTAAACTCAATATTTTGCAGGATTTTAGAACACATCGTCTATTCAAATGTCATGCTGTTTTTGGATGATGGTGAGCTTTTAAATCCAAATCAACATGGATTCAGAAATGGCCGTTGCTGCGAAACACAACTTGCTCTTAGAATTCACTTGAGCCGTATAATAGATGAGCAATCCCAGGTTGACTTAGTTCTATTAGACTTCAAAAAAGCTTTTGACACTGTGCCTCACACCGATTACTTAGGAAACTTCGCGGTTACGGTATATCTAGACAAATATGCGATTGGGTTGCAGACTTTTTGAAGGACAGAACACAGTGTGTAGTTCTCGATGGTGAGCGTTCATCACTTGCCGAAGTGAGGTCCGGGGTTCCCCAGGGAAGCTTGATAGGGCCTCTGTTGTTTCTCATATACATTAATGATTTGTGCGACATAATAAGGGGAATGAAAAGATTATTTGCCGATGATGCTATTATTTATCGTCATACCACAACCCAGGACGACTGCGCTTTGCTACAAGACGATATTATGAAAATAATTGCGTGGTGTAAAGATTGGCAGTTAGAGTTAAACGCTAAAAAGTGACAAGTCATGCGTGTAAGTAAAAAGGTGACAACATTTAGCTTTGAATATACAATTAATGGTACTGTCCTCAGAACGATAGATTCCACTAAATACCTAGGTGTAACAATTCGTAATAATTTGTCGTGGAATGAGCATATCGAGAATGTATTTGGGAAAGCAAATCGTATGCTTCGATTTCTAGGTCGTTATTTAAAACAATGCACCGCGGAAGTTAAATCGATTGCATACAAGTCACTAGTGCGGCCTCACTTAGAATATTGTTGTTATGTATGGGGTCCCCATCAAAAGGGATTAATGGAGGCATTAGAGATGGTCCAAAGAAGAGCCGCCCGATCCGTGACAGGTATATATAGTTGGAGGGAAAGCGTAAGTGCGATGTTGAAGGAGTTAGGTTGGGAAGACCTGGAACACCGAAGGCGTTGCTCTCGACGGAAGCTAATTGAAAAATTCACGACTGACGTATTTCGGAAGGAGAGAAAACAAAAATTGCTACCAGCAACATTCATATGTCGAAATGACCGCGAAAATAAGATAAGAGAAATCAGGGCCAGAACCGATTCATTTCTGTAGTCATTTTTTCCACGAGCGATTAGGGAGTGGAATAGGAAGGATTTACCGGGCGACTAAACATAAAATCCGACAGGAGCAGTTTTCTATAACGTACTCCGGCCATCCTGATCTGGGTTTTCCATGGTTTTCCCGGATCACTACTGGTTGCTTACAATAGCCCATGGGCGCCTCCTGCCATATCCCGTATATCCCTTCCAAACCATTACCTTCCCCCACACACTTTTAGTGAATCGCGGAGTAATAGTAATAGTAGTAATAGTTATAGTCTGCCGATAATCTTATTTTATTTGCTACATTAAACACTCTGTGAAACCCAGCGTTGAATTTGTACCGAAACACTATTTCACTGCACCAATAACCTAGCTGAATGGTTTTCGCAATGCAGAAAGCGAGGACACACGCCATGCAGAATGCGTATTCCCATTCATTAATCTATAAATTTCGGTGAGCTCGCGAAATCATTTCAAAAGCTGTGAGGGGGTTGTATGTAGTAAACAGTGGAGGTCACACAAGTTATTCAGTTAAGCGCAGAGCGTTAATGCCTCCGCGCTCGAGTTTATAGTCACCGGACTCATTATAACGCGTGTCCCCGCTCATACCTGTGTCACGGTGGTGGTGTTATTTTAAAACGTATTTGAAAAGGGCAAAGCACTCTGCAGGTTATCGGTTCAGCTGCGTTGGACATAAATGCGTGTAGTTGATCGACCTATCTCAACGATATTTTCATTGGAAAAACTCATACAATTTAATTTTTAAGTCAGATTTCCAATAAAATTTAAAGCACTTTAAATTTTAATACCCAGTTTTTTTAGTTCCAAACAATGATGGTCGAACAGTAAGTATAAAGACCGAGCGTGGTGGGTGAACGGTTAGTGTTCTGGCCGCGCATTCGGGACGACGCGGGTTCGAATTCCCGTTCGGGCATCCAGATTAGGGTTTTCCATGGTTTCCCCAAATCACTGCAGGCGAATGCCGGGATGCTTCCTTCAAAAAGTCCATGACCGAATTCCTTCCCGTTCCTTGTCCCCACTCCCATCCCGCCTCTAATGACCTTAGGCGTAAAGCACTAAGTACAAAGAAAATATGTGTTTATGTTATTACTGAACATGGGGCATGGTTCATAACAAGTGACTACAAAAGTTTTCTTTCCGTTCCTTCTTTATAATTCTGATCGCAATGCCATTAAAGAGAGATAAAATCATAAAACGAAAACCTCCACGAGATGAATTAGTTCGCCAAGCCCAGTGGGAAATTGGTAACTCTCTGGGCTGATATTTGGAAGGACTCGGGTTGAAATCCCCTCTCAGCCATGGAATTTCGGTTTTCCGCGTGTTTTCGAAGCGACCCCAGACTAATGCCAAGAAGATTACTACAAAAGACCATTACCGAATTCATTCTAGTTCGTTTCCCGCTTATAATTACCGTGACGTTGACGTGAACTGAAACCATAAGAGAAAAGAAAATAATTTGCTTTTTCCTATTTTGTAATTTATATAATTGGAAAAAATAAAGTACTAGTAATAGGATCGAATTGTTACTACTATGTCAGGGAGAAATCGCGGAGGCAAGTTTAAAAGTAAACATTTCTAGTGTTTGAGAATATACCTTTAAGTGGTACAGAAACACTATCTCCAGTAGGAAATATTAGTTCACCAGACAGTATGGGAAGTAACAGAATCAAAATAGAATTGCTCTAGTTATCTCTCAGAACACATTGTTCCTTACATTACCCGTACAATGGAAAGTTTTGATTTGTTCTTATGCAGTACGCTACGTCTTTTTTGTAGCTCGGATTTCTTATTTAACCTAGTATTATAGACGGGAAAGTTTACGCAGTCATTTTATACGTGGACTGCGAAGCCAATAGAAATACAATAACTTTAAAGCCTCCCGGCCGATTATGTCATACGTCGTTTCTTTTATTTTACCTAACTTGTTTACATGCGTATATTATGAAGGAAGATGATAGAAAGATTAAATGAATTTTTCAGCCATTTTCTAGGAGACTGGTAATAAAAGAGATGATAAGTGAAGTGTTTCTTAGTACCAGATTAAAATTAAAATTGCATAAAATCAGGAGATTGTTGCAATTACAGCCACTGAAACTATTACTTTTTTTTACAACAAAGAATTTTATGAGCACACTTCAAGACCCGCTTTATTCTATGAAACTGCTACTGCTTCATATGAATTTTGTTATCACTTCTTTACCACAGCCTTAAACGATTTTTACCAATTATGTGAGGTATGAGTACATATATTTTAGCATTTAAGACACTTCTTATACGAATATATGAGCCTTGAGAAGAGGGTTAGTAAATATCGTACACTTTGTATTCATTCGACGTTTTGTTGGCCACGTCAGAGCATTTCTTAAGTGGGGAGAGGAACGTATTTTCTTTACTATGTATTTTCTCTCCTTACAAGAACATATATTAACATCGGTGTAGCCTATGATCATCTGGAGAAGAAATGTTAGAAAGTACATGTTTAAAAATCGGGGCTCAAATGTCACATAAGTTTACATAAAATGCCTGAATTGGAATAAATCGCCTGACGTAGTAAGATTCCCCATGATAAAATTGTTTATATGGAGATTCCTACTTCGTTGATGAAAGGAATTAACTATTTAATATATTTAAATGTGATATAACTCCACCTTTTCATAGTCACAATGATTTCTTTCACCGTCACTAGAAGAGTTAGACATTTTAACAGTAATAGTTGTCAAAATACCAAGTTTACACGTTTATTTGAATTTTCTTAACGAAACCGTTTCAAGGGGTGTAGTAAAATGGAGTTCCAATTGAACAAATCTTTCAATAAAATGTACTACCTAACATACAGTTAACTTCTAAAATTCAGTAAAAAGAGACTACAGGCGAACAGATAATTTTCTAACATCCATGAGCAATTAATTTGTGAAGTAACGTAACGTGTACGGGTGCCATTATTTTAAAAGTTACATGTTTATGCTCTTCTTTTAGAGAAAGTGTAAATCGTAAACACTACCTACCACATAATAGGCCGAACACATGAAATTTTTGTTTATAATAGAAATTTTCGTCATTACGAGTTTCTTATAGGCTCAGAAGCCTCTGCTATAAATTAAGATTTTTAATAATTTCTCCATTTTATGTACTCAATACCATGTTACCTATATTAAATTTTTTGCTAAAAACTTTAAACAACTGCTTTTCTAACTACTATATCTGGTTCACATTAATATTTGGTTCCAAGTTCCCTAACTCACCTCTGTTTACTACTTCTCTCTTTCTATTTCAATGAACGTAAACGACTTTCTACAACTAACAACGCTCCACCAAAACAACCCTCTAACAAACAAATCAAAAACGTTTAATACAACAATACAAATATAATAATCATTTATTCTACTCCATTTTTATGCAGCTGCTTTTCAAAAAGAATAACCGTCATTTAATAAAAACGCTAATGATACCATTGTTTGAATTCTATGTTTTTCGGACGCGATTAGTCTGTCGTCTAGATATTGCAGAGACCCTATGTTTTCGGTTTGCGTTATATAAATTTTGTACACATCGGATTGTTTAGAAATTATATTATTATGTAGATATTTCAGCCTACTTACATTTACATTCCTGTTGTGACGCGAGGTAATCGATCACCTGTTTCTCAGCCATTTCCAATGTAGTTCATAATCAGATTAATTGGAGGCAATTAATCACCTATAACTTTGTTGATTAAAAGTGGCCTATGTAGAGGATCAGAATATCGTAGTAGATATAAAATGGATTTTTTTACTAGTTCATTTGCAAAGAAGCAAATACCTTATAGGAATTACGATATATACCTGCTATGGCATAATATGAAATTTATACTTTTATTCTTTCAATGTTTGAGGTAAATTCGTGACTGAACTTTGTAACTTATTCCAATCTCTTGTTCCTTCCACTACATATGAAAATATTATCTCGTATATTTGGAATCAAAGGATGATTTGTGGCCTTGGTAATGGTTATCACTTCATTTCCACGTCTTACTCGCAATTCTTCTACCAGTGTTCATCCAGGCCTGGTAGCTAATATTGTATATGTCCTATACACTCCCCGCGTTCTTTTTATCAACCTTCTGTCTTCTGGTACCTTATAACACAGCTCCTTCGTCATTAGTTACTGTATGGGCTCCCTCTCCCCCCACCCGCTGTCCTACCCTCTGTATTTGTTATCTCTGATGTTCAAGCAATGACGTAATCAAGGTTTTGTATCCAAATTCCTTCACAATCCTAGTATAGTCTCTTATCACCTTTTTGGTGAATGAAGGACTTTGAAACTGAAAAGTCTTCCAACTACCAATACGTACTACCAAACTGAGTTTATCACCAGGTAACGAACCCTAGTGCCGTATCTACGGGGGGGGGGGGGAAGAGGGGAGACAAACAGGCCATAGGTGGCAACATAAGTGTGGCAGGAAAATTATGTTTGAAGAGGTGGTAAATGGCAAATTCGTGTGTTGTCGACCCATTTTTTTTAGCTCTACTACCACAAGCGACACCCTTCAGGCGTTCGGCAATTAATCGTTGATTTTTTTTAAAAAAATTCTTATTTCTTTACGCCCCGTCGACGTCGAGATCTTCAGTATCGGAAAACGATGGGGGTCAAGGAACGGGGAAGGAATTCGGCCATGGTCTTTTGAAGGAAGCATCCCGTCATTCGCCTGGATTGATTTGGTGAAACCGTGGAAAACCCAAATCTGGATGCCCGGTAGGGGATTCGTACCGGTGTCCTCCAGAATGCAAGGCCAGAGCGTTAACCGCTCACCCACCACTCTCGGTTATAATTTTTGTTAAATGGAAGACATAATATACATGGCTTATTGTAAGACTTGTCAAACCAGAAAGATGTCGCTTTTGTGTATTTTTAAGATTGATAAAGACGCAAATAAAAATTAATTATATAGGTTTACTAAGACATTGCATGCATGACGGCGAAGTCAGCAGATTTTTAAATTTTAAATTAACTTTCTGTAGCACTAAGAGAAATCATTCTGTTTCAGAAAGTGAAGTGAATACACACTGTCAAGTGTAAGCGTGGCTCAGAACAAGATCTCGTAACATTTGTCACTAAACAGCCACGAGACTTGGACTATTTTTACCAGAATTGGTAGGATCTCATTTCTTTTTGTAAATTGATACCTTATTTTAAGTCGTCGCTCAAATGCAACAGTTCCATTTGAATACCGGTGGATAGTGACATTTCATCAATACACGTATGCACGTGAAAAGCAGTGACCATAAGAACTCTGCAAACAATTACTGAGCTCCTTGGATACGCAAGGCCGAATGCCATAGATTTAATTTCCGTCATAAGAAAATTCCAAATAATTTAAAAAGTAAGCACAGGAACAAAGTAGAATTTGAGGTGTTATCCAAGTTTGATGATATCTATGCACAAAATAAATTTCAGGTATATGGCATCATCCAGAGCAAAGCAATTACCATACAAATATAAACCGAAACGTTTCACGTTTGGCGTGCCATTCAAAAAATACAGGGAAATTTAACAATATAGGACTTATCTAGGATAAGGGGGTGAAAACATATATGTGTGCCAAATTACCAGTTTCTACGACCATGGAAAGTATAGTGGAATTAATAATAATATTTAACTAAAATTGCAATAGTGTCAAATTTCCTACACACCCAATTTCCTGCACCCACCTACATTTTCCCTCTACAAATTTTAACTTTAAATTCTTTCAACGTTTTTGGTAAATTATTCATCATTTTTCTTGGTAACTTACTCTAATACCTGACACTCTAACCTAACAAAGAGAATCTTCCAACATCCTTGTGCCTGAAATCGAGTGCCTGCTTGGGGTCGTGGCTATCTTTTCATTTCCATACATTACTTTTTATTCTTACACCAACATCTTTCAATGCCTCATCGCCAGTATACGCCATATACACTCCCATGACCCTCCTCATCCTCCTCCTGTCTTGCAATGAATCCCATTCCAGTTCTTCTATCATATCTTTTACTGATTGCGTTCTGCGATAATTTCCTGAAACAAATCTAGCATCTGTTCTTTTGTAACCTCTCCAACTCCTGTATTTGATACTCAAAATGTGGCTCCCATTCTACGCTGCAATATTCTAGCAATGGTCTGACCAAAGTTTTGTACCCCAATCGCTTTACTTCTCTCGTACATCCCCTCATCATTCTCTCCAAGTACAGAATTTTGAAACCTTTTCCTACCACCTGTCCAATGTGTCCTGCCTAGTTAAGCTTGTTATCAAATGTAATGCCAAGATATTTACATTTCAAGTCTTCACCAAGCAATTCTTTCTCCACCTTATAATCATAATAAATCTTTTGGTTTTTATTTGTGTATCTAATAAGCTGACTCTTCTTTGCATTTATCTTCATCCCATGTTTTCCAACCCAACTAGATATCCTGTCCAGATTACCCGGCAACTGTTTACAGTCCTTTATAGTTTTGATCCTTTTATATAGCATTATGTCATCTGCAAACAATCTAATAGTAAACAATCAACAGAATTATTCATTAGAATAATGAATAGCAATGGTCCCAATACAGTACCCTGTGGCACTCTAATTTTTACTTCCATTTCTTTTGATACTGTATTTCCTACCTTTTTAAAATTTATTCTACCCAGCAAATCACTTTCTCATCCACTTCAATAGTTTTTATCTTATTTACTACCGTTTTATGGCTCATTCTGTCAAAAGCCTTTGAAAGATCTGGTGATATACTATCAATTTGACCTCCCTTGTCCATGTCATCCGAAATATCTTCCATATATCCCACCAACTGAGATTGGCATGTTGCCTACTTGGAAACCACTTACGCACCTCACATATATTTCTCATGTGGTTGCATATCTATCTCTTCATTAATTTACCTACCACTGATGTGAAACTGATTGGAGGAATGTCGTGGTGGATAAAAAAATAATAAAAAATTGAGCTACATCTATTTCGAAACTAAGGAATGGGAGTAAAATTTAGCACATTACTTAAATTTACGAAACTCCACCAATAGTGTAAATCTGAGAGCATATAAAGTTGTTTTGGCAGAAAGCGATTTCACTGTTGGGTCTCGTATAAGGAGCAGATGCACGAAAATATACGAGTTTTAGACATTTCTTATGGTTTAGTGGTAAAACATTATCTGTGTACCAAATTTCAGAATTCTTCCACTGCGGAAAGTACCTTAGTGTTTTTATGATAGTCAGTGAGTGGTTGAGTGAGTGAGTGAGAGACTGAGAGAGTGAGTGAGCAATAACATTCAGACTATGAACAGAAACGAAAAAAAGTGCGTTTTGCTAAGATGTGTAATATAACTTTGAGGCATGCAGCGTCATTAAAAAGGGAAAAAATGTAGTTACAAATTTGGCCAGAATCACCTCAAGAAAAGGATAGTCAGGACCACCGTTAACTCGTCGGTACTCTGCGATGCACCCAGATGAATTTTAATATTTTCATCAATATTATATTTTTTACGGTTATATACCAGGGTAAACAATTGATTTAAAAAAATATAAAAATAATACATGCATATACCCTATTGCATGTGACGTGTGATTTGCATCGTGACGTGGAATTTCGATCTGTGTGTGTGTTCGTATTGTTGATTGTGTGAAATCGATTGTAGTGATTGAGTGTTTACGAGTGCGTGACATCGAATTTCGCGTATCGGTCATTCATTTCGTAGCTAAATAATTGACCTATGATTGTAATCGAGTGCTTTCTACCGTATTTTTACGACGAAGCCGGAAAACGCGTCGCGCCCGGTCAGCACTGGTGGGACGTCGGTTTCGGTGACGCGCCGTTCCGTGCCGTCCGTGTCCAAGACATCGGCAACGAAAATGACATCTACACCTGCTACAGTTGTCACTATTACTCGAGTGCGTGGTGACATTTACAACGTGGAATTGGAAGTAACTCACGCCCCACCTGAGGTTCAGCCACATCAACTTCTCCAAGCCGCAGGAGAGCCTACGATGACCCAGCCCAGTTTGTGGGACCTGGAAATAGAAACAAAAGTGACCACTATGAACGAACAGTTCAGGGTCCAGCCTAAAAAAGGACCTCAATCAGAAAACCAGACAGATAACGCAAGCAATTTGAACATTTTAGATAATTCCTAAAATTCAAATACCTATTTGATGACATCCTGTGCTGTGAAGATGGACGCTGTTTCTGCAAATGCTACGGACCACATTTCAGTGCAACACAGTGCTGCGCAACAGCTTATGTCCAATCAGATCCTGATACAAAATGAACTCGGTAACTGCCCCGAACGACAACGTCTTCTCAAGAAGAAGGGAGATAAAAAGAGGTTCTTGAAGGACACTGTTCCCGCTGTTCCAAGTGGAATCACAGCAAAAGAAGAAAACACAATTTGCCTCGAAGAAAATGTAGACTGCTACAGCTTCTTCTTAGCGTATGGCAGTAGCAGGTGAAAACAATACATCCACCGCATCCCCGATGAAAACCCAAAAGTAAGCAACAACAAGTGATAGTGTAACAAAGTGCAGATGCAACAAGAGGATGGTTTGTTGCCAGTTGGAAGGACCTTTCACTCTGCCCAAGCTGGGCGAGAACCAAGTAATAACGAAATCGAGGTATTAAATCTATTAAACCTGCTTATGGAAGCAGATCAACAGCAGCAGCACAAGAACGGGCAGAGGCTGCAGCTACCACCAGTAGTGGTACAATTTCACAACAACTACAAACAGCTGTATCACATGGTGAGGAAATTAATGTTAGGACGCCCCTTTCGATCCAATTCAGCAGGAGGGGATAAGATAAAACTCAATCTAACTCTACTGAGTATTACCTAGCAGTCACTACAGAGAAGAGAAGAGCTATTCCATACTACACGTTCCCCTCAGCTGCAGAAAAGCCACTGAAGGTGGTCCTATGACGAATCCCAATAAGTATGCTTCCTTCAGACATCAAGGAGAAGCTGGTAGATATAGGCTTCGAAGTATTCGGTAACTCAGCCAAAACGACCAGGCAGTTCAGATCTTATGCCCCTCTTTCTAGCAGTACTGTCCAACAGGACACAAAAAAGAAAAAAAATTGAGCTGGATAACATTAAATCCCTGAGAGTGACAATGAAGAAATTGCATTCAGTTGAGGGGCCGACGCAGCGTTACAACTGCCAGGCTATTGACCACATAGCGAGGTACTGCCAAATGAATCCAGTATGAGTTAATTGTGCAGGAGCATACTTCTCTACAGAAAGGAAAATCCCTTGCCAAAATGCGCCAACTGTGAAGGCCATCACCCGGCGAGCTACAAAGATTGTTCATCCTTCAAGCGCGCACGAGAACGCCAACGAGTTATCGGAATGGCACAGTCTGAAGCCCAAGCCCGAAAAAAACACGAAGAGAAAAATAAGTTAAAACAACCACAAGACAATGGACCTTTTCTGACTGAAGCGACAGCTGATGCGCCCACGAAAGTGCAACAGGTGAACAAGAATCAAGTGGATGCAGATGTATAAAAGTCACAGTTTCCACCTCTGGAGAAACCAATAACCAAAAGAATAATGAAAACCATCAAACACAGTGCAACCAACAGGGTTTGGAGGAAGCAGAAAATTTTCAGACATTGTCAGAGAGGAATTCCGCCAAACAAAAAAAAAAAAAAAAAAAAAAAAAAAAAGAATTCAGGATCAAAGTCTCCAGCTGCACAGGCTTCAAAGCCAATACAAATCAATCAGTTCAGAGAAACCACGTCGGGAATTTCCATGGCTGCTGTCGGTGCTCTTATCAATATGATGGCAACGCTAATGACCAACGTTCAGCAGTTGTCAACCGACACAAGATCCGTTGTAATGATGGTGAGTCTGAAAAAGTCTCATTATGGAAAGAAGACATATAGAAGGACTGTCCATGTGTGTTTGTAATGCCAACGGAAATCATTCCCAGACGATTAAGTTCAGGCAATTCCTGAGAGAGGAAGAAGTCGTTAATTGCCTAGTAACAAAAACGCATCTTAAACCTTGACTAAAATCTCCTGTCTAAAATTATTGCAGCTACTGCACATACAGAATGACAGCCGGAGAGGTACTGCTATATACATCAAGCGTGACATTCCACATCATGACATCTTGCTGCCGCCAAATGACAACTTGAAGATACTGCCATATGGGTGACAACAACATCAGGGCCACTTGCTGCATATCGTTCACCGAGGAGACTGAGAACGACATAGCTGGGCTCACCAATGTTCGAGGCAAACTTATTGTTGAAGGTGACTTCAACGCAAAGCACCCACACTGAGACTGCAGTGTAGCAAATTGAGGTGGCCAACAATTGCAACGTATGGCTCTTGGACATAATCTACATGTTTGGGACGCTGTAGAGACCACTCACCACCCGTGGAATGGCAACAGAGCAGATGTCTTAGAAATTGCCTTGAATGGAGGGTTCACTGGCCTTGTGATTGCAAACACGCTTAAAAAAATGTTTTTGGATCATTTCCCAGTGATCCTTGAAGTAGACGTGGGCTTCTGGAAACCAGAAAGGCTGGCTGGACACACGAA
This sequence comes from Vandiemenella viatica, assembly GCA_031002005.1. Lineage (NCBI taxonomy): Eukaryota > Metazoa > Arthropoda > Insecta > Orthoptera > Morabidae > Vandiemenella > Vandiemenella viatica. The sequence continues at coordinate 42,488,170 of JARYHS010013630.1, forward strand.
ATTACAGAAAAACGAACTGGTATCTGTGTCACGAAAAATCACCGAAGCAGTCGAAGAGCAACTCCCTATATATAACAGAACTCAAGACCAAGCGCTCAAGCACTTCGTAGGCAGTCTTAACAATGCCAGCAAAGCTTCCACGTCCACTAGTCCGAGAGTCCAGCATTAAAAACAGCTACCTCCACATCTCCTAACCCAGATTATACATAAAAACCGAGTTCCTAAAGAATGGTAACTCACAAGAAGTACAGAGACCAGGCGTTTGCTCAACAGACTATAGTGCGAAAAAAGACAGCCTTGACGGATTATAGAAATCAGGAGCTGTGCACTCTACTATCCATGTTAAGGACTGAACATGGCGCCCTCTTGAGAGAGATTCTTAGATTCATCAGGAGACGAGCTAGGCAGTCACCTCTGCATTGAGAGAGAGGCCTCGTCCTCGATACAGAATGTAAGGCAAACGTCCTTGCCGATCACTTTGAAAAGCAGTTCCACCCAGCGGAAATAGAAGACGAAGACCACGTCACTGAAACTCACAGAAGACTTGCGAGATTCTTGGAAGCAGATGACGATGGCTATAACTGTAACATAACTGAATTTACAGACTAGGAGGTGCAGCAGGTGATTAAACGGCTACACCCGAAATCAGTCAGTCTATTGCCCTCACTGAGCACGGTGTTTGAGAGGCTGCTGTTACAGAGGCATGAAACCCATATAAGAGAAAATGGAATCACATCACATTTCCAGGTGGGCTTCAGCAGAGAGCACTGTGCCACACAACATATAATGCGTGTGGTAGAAACTGCTACCACCTCTTTTAAAAGGAAAGAATACTTCTGATAGTTCTCTCGGATGTTGCACGAAGTTTCGAATCAGTATGGCACAATGGTCTTCTACTAAGCTGTATTAACACGGGATTCCTAGCTAGATGGTGGAGGTAATTCAAAACTTCCTGGCCGGTAGAACTTTCAGCGTACGAGTCGGCAACGCCCTATCATCTCGCCGTCGAATACATGCCGGAGTTCCACAAGGTTCGGTGCTGGGACCTGTATTGTACAGCTTGTGTGCAGCGGACATTCCAGCACCGGCCAGCGTACACACCGCTCTGTATACCAACGATACGGCATTCTTCGTCATCACCGGAACAAGGCAGTAGCAACAATAAAGCTACAAGAAGCCCTGCAACAGACTGAGGAGTGGGTACGAAGGTGGCACTACGAAAACCCAGGCTGTGATGCTATCACGGAAACTCGGCAAACGCCGAGAGCATTAAACAACTGCACCAAAATTGCGGCTGCTTGACAAAGACATTCCGTCGAACTATCTAGGAGTGGCATTAGACAGACGGCTAACCTGGAAGAGACACATTGAGAACCTACGGAAGAAAGTCCTAATAAGGTTACAGGAACTGTACCCAGTACTGAACATGACGAGTTGATTGGCTGAAACCACAGGAGTGACTATTTATAGCAGTCTGATAGGTCCTCTGCTTGAGTACTCGAGCCCAGAGTAAGGGTACGCGGCCAAGACGAATATTACTAGATTACAAACTTTTCAGAACAGACCCCTTTAAAGAGATCTCCTAGTAACAAAATGTTTCCCATCTGGTGACCTGCACGCAGCCGTAGGTATACCACTATTACGAGACAGGATATGATAGCTGGTCCTATCCTTCTACAGGACAACCGAAAAATCACAGAACCCTCTGATAGCGCCACTGGACACGTACGGCACCTAATTCGACCGCCACAGAAGACCGCTCTCAATATCTGAAGAACAATAAAGAACCATTGCAGCTCCAGAGAAGACATACCAAAGGAAAAGTGACTAATGCATATGGAAATGTCTTCGCACAAAAACCATCACTACAATCTGCCTAATAACGCCAAAAAGGCAAAAACTACTGAGCGACGACGACTATATTATCAAAACAGATTAAAGGGTTATGGCGTGTTCTTGAATGCTATTCTTATTATCTAATTGTGATTGCTGAGAAACTAATGCGGAATATTTCGGATTTAGCGGAGCGTACAATTAGAAAAATTCCAAGTCAAATTTGTGGAGCGGAAACTGTTACATAGAACATCATTCTGCATAGAACTATTGACGGCAATGAAACAAAGCGTTTGTAAATCCTGTACGATTCCTAAAACGTGCTGCCATAATGGTTTCTAATTTACATGACTGGCAATCTCGGTGGAAAATAAAAGCATTATTCTTTCACAAAGCGAATAGCCGACCTGCTTGTTGTTCCTTGTTGTCAATCCCATCCTGATTCTAAATAGTTTGTTCTCAAACACATTATTTTGTTCTTAATCATTACCTGTAAATCTTCGTAAGTTTTTATACCGATAATACCATGCGGTTTTTTTTGAAGCAAAATGCATAATTTTACAGGACAGTGGATACGTTTTTCACTGTGTTGGGTCATTAGTTTTTCAATGCAGCAAGATTATTATTATTATTTTTGTTTTTTAAAAAAGGAACTTAGTTACAATAACTTTTATTATAAATTCGTCGCTGCTGTACAAAGTAACTTTGATATTACAGGGAACTTGTTTATAACTTCTCTGAACAATTAATTTCCTAGTCCACTCACGCAGACAGAGTGGCATGCTTTCTTCTCGTGTCGCATGTCGATTTATAATTTCTTCAGCCGTAGAGAAAATTACGTGCGGCGCTGCGAACAGCGGTTGTAATCACCTCTGCCTTCCATAAACTCCCTTTGTTTACTTTTCATCGGGCTGCCTGCAGGAGATAAAAGAAAAAGAAGTGCCTTCCCTCAAACGAGCTACGGCCACAACAAGTGTCATACTTTATTACAAATGAAAGGTTTAATCTTTCCACCGCTTCCCAAATAAAGAACAATGCTCGCGCCAACGTTTCTTCGCCCTTAATAGGTCCCAGCGTATCTTTTATTTTATTTCGCAGATGATGGCGGAGATGAAATAAAAAGGAAGGCAAGACGCAGAAAAAGGCAGCGAGAGCGCGCCAGAGACAATTCTCATTACTCCGGCGCCGCTGTCTAATAAACGGCCGCTTCACGGTGGGTGGGGTGGTGCAGTATCCTTGGTTTCTGATGTAATCTCTCTGCCGGGTCTCGCCGGACCTGAGACGCGGCGCAGCAGGCGACAAAGCAAGTTTAATTTCCGGGTCGGCCGCGACGACGACAGCGCCAGAGCCCGGTTATCCCCCAGAGTGACGGTCGACAGCCTCTATCGCCAGTCCTATAAACCGGCCTGTCAAACTGCAGCGGCCAACAGGTACTGCACAACCTGCGGCCTCTGCTGGAAGCAGGTTACTATGAGAAGGTGTAGACATTGGAACAAACAGTAGCTAATTCGTACCCCTATCTCGCTATGTGTTGCATCTCTATTTTCTTATCAAAGCAAAGCGAAGCAAATCCGGTGTCAAGAGAGGTATAATTGAGAATAGTAGTGCCAGATGGTGATAAATCATTGCTGTTCACTATTTTAGCAGTCGAAGTTAGTTTATTCGCAGACGATACAGTTATGTACAACAGGATTACACGGAGAGGATCTCTCTTTTCCTATTTGATCAAATCGAATTAAATGCAATATCACTGGTAAACTGAGAACAGGAGTGCCAAAGACTATTGCTGTTCTTTATTTCAACAGACGAAAGTTAGGTTATTTTCAGATTATATATATCTATAACAACAGGATTACAATGAGAAAAAAAGCAAAAAATAAAAATAAAAAAAAATACAGAGGATGATCTACACAAAATATATATTTGAATGGATAGTAATGTAATTTAAAAACTGCCAAAGAGAGTCAACCTTTTAGGCACAGAGACAGAAAAATAAATGTTTTGTTCTGCCATACAGTAGATGGCCAATTGATTGTTGAAGACATTAAATTATATACCTGGGAATATCAGTTGACAGTTAGAATAGGAGGGTTGGAAAGATCTAGGAAAGGGTTCAATGCATTATATGTGGTGGAGAGGATAGGTAAGATATGTAATAGGGACGGAAGAGACATGAATTGCAAAAATTTGGTCAGGGATTTGCTAGAGTATTGTGGGATTATATGGGACCTACAGTAATGATATTAAATACTGGAGGATATACAAAAGAGGACTGACAGTTTTGCATGTAGAAATTAGCAGCGAATGTACTCAATAATCGAAGTGATAAATGAATTGAGCTGGGTATCACTGGAGGTCAGAAAGGAGGTTAAGATAATTGTGGACATGTACAGGGCATATACTGGTGATAAGGCTTGAAAAAGTATTGGGGATCATTTAAACAGGATATGGAAGGGAACATAGGACCACTGCAACAAATGTGTACTTGAATTCAGACGTAAGGATAGGGGATTAAGGATTGATAAAAGATACCTATGGATGATATAGACAATAGGCCTCAGATTTTAAACAGTTTTAAAATAAAAATATTTGTGAATCTTATGTAGGTATGTAAGAAAATTGCCCCCGAGGCATAAGTCCCATTGCAAAGAATACTAACAATGATAATAATCATAAAGAGATGTTGTATATGATTGGTAACAAGAAGTCAAGGAGACTGAAAGTCGCGGAAATGGCATCCTCTCTGCTATATGATTGTGGATCATTTTGTTGCATACTAACTAAAAGCGCGGCTTTGTAGTGGCTCCCGAAGTTTTGTTATAAAAAATATTATACACAATTAAAGAAATTACTATCATCAAAACACGTGATTTTAGTTTGTTGGAAAAATAAAAAATAAAATAGGCACGTTTATAAGAAGACGCAATCTTTAAATATTTAAAATATAAATTTATTTAATTTGTTTTTAATCAGATACAAAATTTCTTATTCAAGTTTCTTCCAGATTTCTACATTTTAACATACTCGATGTTTTAATATTACTAATACTGTCATAAGAAAATCTTCTATTTAATGCTAGTCTTTCCAATATTTTAATCTCTATAACCCAACAAAAGTTTCTTTTTCTCCAATATCTACAGCAACTTTATTTAATGTTAAATCTTGAGATTTATGGATTGTGATTGCCGAAGCTAGTTGTAATCGAAATTTTTTTCTTGTATAAGTGATATTCCGTATCTTACAAAATTTAGTTGTCGGTGGAATCGGAACACAACCACTATTTTCATAAGTTGAATGAAAATAATTTTCAAAACGAACCATTATCACTCATGGCATTACATATATATGCTCATAAAAATAATAAAAATTGTTACTATTTTTTGCAAAATTAATGATTAATGACACATCTGGCGATAACTCTGAATTATTAGGGCAAGCTAGTTTATGTTCAATTTGACGTATAGACTTACTGTACAGGAGTTTTTTCAAAACGTTTACGACAAAAATCTAAAACTTGTCGGATAGTGTCGCTCGCTCTAATAAGATCAGTGAAAGATTCTGACTTACAAAGTTTGTGGACACATATGTCCAGATCGGAAAGATTTTAATGGGACATAATTGTTGAATGACATTATATCGGTTTTCCAGCACGGGAATAGTAATAAAAGAACGAAAATGTTACCATTGTACGAGCTTTCATTACGTATGAATTCATTGTGAGAAATGTTTCTTCCTTTTTACGGTCGGAAAAGAAAGTTTAATATTTAAGGTAATTAGGTGCAATCTCTATTTATTTTCATAGCAACATTTTCGTAGCTTACTGTCATCTTAAAGGAAAACTCGATTGATCAAAAGAACTAACTTTTATTTCTCAAAAAATCTTTATTAACTTAAAGCGATGCAAACTTGTCAGTTAAATTATTGTTAGCCGTTTTTATACACCTTTTAACTGAATGATTACGTAAGTTCATTACAATATGGAGAACATTCACCTGAAAAAAAAAAAAAAACAACAAATAATTGAATTCTGGACTGCGTATCCAACCCGCGTATTATGTAAGTGGAGAATCATAGAACGTGTGCAATATGAACCACGAACAGAAGGGAAAATGCACCAGATTACCGAAATTTAATCAAACCAATTCAACCACTTACAAAATACTAACATCCATTCTGTTCAGAATTATCCTAAAGTTTTCAATTGTTTTCATCTCCAAACATTTTTACACTAGGTATGGAATATGTAACCTTATTGTAATGCTAAACGAAATTCCCTACCGAATGATCTATACGATTTCTTGTAGGAAAAATACAGGAACCGTACAGTCAACTGAACTAACCGTGGACGCCTACTATTTTTCTATTTTCAGTAGACAAATCAAAGTTTTTCTTTAAAGTTTCTGGATGGCGACTGCTTGAAGTGTGGTTAGGACAAAAATATACATGTGGCTTGCTGCTCCTACGGTACAAATTTTGTTCGTCAGTTCTTCAAAAAGTTATTAGCAGCAGTGGCAGATAAAGATGGAAGCCACTTTGCTTGCTATACAAAAAGTCACTAGACTTCTCTGAAAACTGAATAATTACTAACATATTGCACGCATATAACACAGAAGCTGCTCGTGTTAAAGAAAATCGCCAAATAAAAATAATCAACTGTTGAAACTTACTTCCATCCGAATCGTTTCATAAAACTCGAGTATCTTGATCAAAACTCGTCATTCCACTACATCAAAAAGCTATGACACACAATTCTATAGCAATAACACAGAATAATACCCCCTCTTCCACATAGTAGCACGCAGTTGACTGGCTGTTGTTGATTGTATTTTAAATAGTGGGACTCCAGCAAGGACTGGGGGGGAAGGAATTAGGCCAATGCCCTTTTGAAGGAAGCATCCCGGCATCTGCCTGGAGTGATTTGGCGAAACAGTGGCAAACCCAAATCTGGATGTCCGGACGGGGATTCGAACCAGCGTTCTCCAGAATACGAGGCCAGAGCGTTTGCCGACTGGGAATTCATGGAAAGAGGGGACCAATACCGAAAATTACGGAATATTTTTATGAAGATATAGTGATGAAAACAGCTTTTGTTGATTCACTTCACCAACAGAAACTGGTGGGTATCAGAGGTTCGGTGATCTTGGAGACGTATCCATTGTCTTTGAAATGCAGTGTTGTTGAAGCGAATTCCGTGTGATTCCATTGCACAGTAAGACCATTCGTTTTATTAAACATTTTATGATTCTTGTGTTTGGCTTCATTAAACTACCGTCCTGTATGCATTTTTGGTTTGTTTGAGTTACGTGGAAATATATTTCTCCCCTTAACCAGTTCTCAAAATCTCCATGTAGAGTGTGCTTTAATTCTGAATGTCATTAATCTTTGCATAATTTATCATTTAAATTATACGGTTATTTAAATAACCGATTAAGGGAGGCAGCGAGATTTCTTTGTATGATTACAAAACAACTGCATTTACATTTATACAAGTTACATATTTTTTGTTAAAAAGAACATTCAGAAACCACAGCTCATCATTAATACAAAAAATAGATTGATATCTCTCTTTCTTGGGCATTAGTTCATTTTCCCTCAATAGTTCAATTTGGGGCAATGTTATTTTCGATTAAAGTTTGAAGCGTAACTATTAGGTGTACCTTCATTTTATACTTTAATTTTGATTAAGCTTTATATAGTCTGTCAGCAAAATTATATAGTTGTTTAAATAATTGATTAAGGGAAGGAGCAGGATTTTTTCTGTGCATAATTACAAAAGTTATGCATGTACATTTACACAAATCACAGATTTATTTACAAAGAACATTCAACAACGATAGATAATTTTTAATACAAAAAATTAAATTAATATTTAACTTTCTGTAGAATAAGTGACTGTGGAAGAATATCCATCATAAAATGTTCTTGGTGTTCACGTAATTTTTGTTTCAAATGTTTCTATGATTTACATCATTCACTATTTGTGTATTTCTCAAAGGAAAATAAATAATTTGGAGACTTTGTTTAAAAACAAATTTGAAATGCTACAAAATCAAATAAAAATAATAATAATAATTTGGCGAGTGGTGGGATTGAACTGAGGATCCTCTGCTCATTAATCCACCGCCTCAATACGCATTGCTAAACCGGCGTTATTAGAAATTGGTCTTCCATAGCGGTATAACTCATTTAAGCACAATTTTTACACTTTTTAATCCCAGATTTCTCTTAAACGGAGGTCCACCAGGCAAAACTGCTTTGGGGTGAGAAACCACAGGTGACGTACTATTTACCAGACTTGTTCGTTCTACGATAGCGATTTCCGAGCTGAAGACCTCTCCTTGGCAGCATGCACGAATAAAAATAATTATAATTTATTTTCTTTTTTTGAAAAAATAATGATTGATGGCACATCTGGAATTGACTTTCAATTAATATGTTCAATTTCACGTCTTAACGTGCCACAGTTTTTTCAAAAAGTGTACCACTAGGTGTGCACAATCCGTCGCATAGTGGAAGAGCTCACTTCTGTCGCCCTAATAAGTCTAGTAACAGATTATAGTTGAAGATGTAATTTAATTTAATTGCGATAGAGTTTATCTTTCGGTGGCAATTTCTTATTTAACCATTTTCTTGTACCCTCTTAATTTTGCCCTTTTTGAATTATAATTTTAAATTGCTTCAGCACTTATGGTCATTATTCATGGCCTCCATTCGAAATTTCTTCCAACCCCTGACGCCATTACCCAAAAACAAAATTTTCCGACTCGCTGATGTCTACTATCAGCTTGTGGTTATGGTTATCTTTTTTCTTTCATGTACTACTCCCAGTTCTTCCATCAACATCTTTCGAAGCCTCATAATTAACATACGTCTTGTAAACTCCCAGTACTCTCTACACTCTTCTCCTATCTTCCAGTAAATTCAGCTCCTTTATCATATATTTTACTGATTTTGTTCTGCGATAATTTCCACAGGCAAATCTGGCATCCCTCGTTTGACCCACTCTGTGGGTATCACACTTCTCCACCAACGGTCTGATCAATGTTTTAAAACCCATTTTCCTCACTTCTCCGGTACATCCATTCATCATTCTCTTCAATAAATGAAGAAATTTGAAATTTTTTCCAGAAGTCGTAGGTAAAATACGTTAAAGCTATATGCGTAAATGACTAAATAATTAGGTATTTTCCTAAGTTCAGAATGAAGATATCAGAAATTCCGTTTCACTTAAATCAAACATTTTCCTTACTTCTGCCGTTTATCTTAGGCTCGTACAACCAATAAGCCACCAGTAAATGAAACATATCAGTGATAAAATTGGTATGTTTGTTAATTTGATTCCTGTAACAATAGTGGCGTAACATAATTTTTCAATATTATTTTCTCTACTAGTGAGTTGTTACTTATTCGTTTTTCTGGTGGTTAGTTATATCTCTTCCAGTAGTTCGTATGTATCGTGCCAACAAGCAAAGACTGTACAGATATTGCCAAAACTAACAAAAATTGATATTATTCATTGTGGAATTATGTTTTGAAGTATCAAATGTAAGACTGTTGTGTTAAATTGAGGCCTATTTTAGTTTCTAGATACTAGGCTGTAAAATAAAAATAAAATTTAAAAAAAATAGTTCTACTGCGTATAGATAAATCCAACTCCCTCCAAAATTTCCTGATTAGATTTCCTGCAAAGATAGATAGCAAAATTGACACTATAGAATGATTGCTGGAAAATTAAGACAATTAATGAAGAAATTTTTTTAGCGGCGAATACGTGGAAAATTGTAATGCAGAACGTATTGCTTTTAAGAGTCACATGAAACTTTTACAATTATTCTAAGGTCGCGGGCAGAAGGTTAGCTACGCAAGCATGACGGGTTCCTCCAATTCATCATTGGAACTCATAAATACAAGGAGGCTTCGCAGTGGCATTTCAAAGTGGGCGTATCCTCATCAGGTCTAATTGAGTCGTTGAATTATGAGTCTAATATGCGGGCCGTGACGGCATCCTGCTCCCCCGGCGGCATATCTCACGGGGGGATTCTATCAAGATTGCGTAATGGCTTCTATCAGTCTGCGGGGTCGGGACCTCCTCTCCTCCTTATACGGAATGGACCCATCGCACTTTGATGTATGGCTGACTGCAGGGCCATATCCTCGCGGAATTCCATTAGTAATGTCGGCGGCGGCAAAGATATTGGAAAAGACGGAGAATACTCACCGCTGGGAAAGCGTCTCACAATCTAACTGCTCCAAACCACTTGCAAAAGAGAACTGGAAACTTCACTAGCGAGAGTTCTAATAAATATCTGAGAACATTCTTTGTCAACAGGTTAGAAAACAAAAATTAATGGAATAATATGACTTTAGTGATTGTAAAGTTAAATACGGCAAGATATTTCAGACTGTTAAGTAATATTAGTAATAACTTATTAAATGTTGCCTGTTATTTTACATATTTAAGTAACAGAAACTCTAAAATCGTAACCAATTAAAATATTATGAATATAACAAATAGGGAACTAAATACCATATCAGCAATTATTGATAGTTAGGAATTTCCTTTGTTTTTATAAACAAGTCAAACGTCAAATTTTGACTTCCTTTGGTTTCCAACTCTGTTGCCAAGTGCACTGGATTGTCTGACTGAAATTATTCCAGTTTTTAACTTATAAGTATATAGCAAGTATACAACACTACAATTGTTTCTTAGCATATTTTTATTCTTCTATGAATTTATGATACTTTCAGAAGTTTTCTTTCTAAAATATTTACAGTGTAAGTACACGACTTTTGTTTCACTGTAGTATTTGAGTGGCTTTATAATTATGTGATGATTGTGTTGTACGACCTGTTATTCAAAAGGTAAGATGTTATTGAAGTAAGGAGGCATTAAGTATTCATTGTATTCTATGAAGGTACCTGAAGGAAACTGAAAATTGTAGATATTGTTATTTTAAACTATAATTTGAATTTACTCAATGTGCCCAAAAGGAAATGCTTACAATTTAAATGCAATGAAAATAAAATCCTCCCATATAAACGAAACACATTATAAGAATAAATTAACTGGACTATTTTCACTAACAATAATGCTGATTGAATGTACGAAACTCTGGAAATTGGCTGTAAAACCTGGCAATGTTACAGTTTGGGCAAGAACTTGTGAGAATTTAATGGAAACCATTGAATATAGAAAATGAAAAAGTTGTAATCACAAGTTCTTGAGATACCAAATGCGTCAGCATACCACAATGCAGGGACGTTTCAAGGACTTATTTTTCCACCCTAATTCTCAACCAACTGAATTAAAACACCAAGCAGCCGATTTGGTGGTCGTTACGCCAAGGGTCATTCAATTTGGTCAGTGCCATCAAAATCACCGAACGTGGTGGGTCAGCGGTAACAATCGGGTCTGCATAAAGAAGGACGCGAGTTCAAATCCTCGTACGACCATCCAGATTTCAATTTTTTTTTTTCCAGAGAATGTCCAAGAGAATGCTGGGATGGTTCCTTCAAACGGTCATGTCCTATTTCAATTCCTCACCACAAATCCTATCCCGCCTCTACTGACCCAAAGGAAAAAAAATCTTATTTCTCCAGTGCTTGCTGCTTTACCGACATCATGGTCTCATCTGATATTTAAACAGTATGACAGAAGAACAGAAAAAGTTAAGAGCAGAATTTATTCTGTGAGTAAAATACTTACGTGTACAGTTTCATTTTATTTTTTAGAATACTCCGTCTTTGGATGACACAATATTAGAAGAATAAAGAATTTTTCAGTATGCTTTTACAATAAACGATGGTACATATAATGCATGACGAGAAATTGTTAGTTTAGTAGCAATTAAGTTTAAGCGAGCGTGTTAAATCGCCGCCATTCTAAAAGAGGTAAAAGAAACAATAATTGAGATTGCGCTGCATGCGTACCATCCAATACGATTAAGAATTCTACGACTTTTTACGTTTTTATCCTGACGAATAGTGGGACTGTCACATAAGCAGATTAACACGAAACACATGGAACAGAACTTACACGGAGTATATTCAAGGAAAGAAACTTTCTCTGTTGTATACAGGACAGGCTCCGCAAAATGGCGCTTGGTTATACATCTGTCTGTCTAAATGAAAGTTACGAAAAATGCTAAAAACGTTTTGATAATGATCACAATCAGAGTTTTGCTTGCTTTAACAACGATACTCTGAACAGTGTGCTGCTTATAGTTGCATGTATTACGAGCATCATATGGCGTAATTTTGTTTAAAAATCGAGTGACGCTCGACCACCCCCTTATAGTAGTCTCTACATGTTCCAAACATCAAAGTCATCTGTAACAAATGCGGATCATTATAGTAATGTAGTCAGTCCTTTGCTTTAAATTAGATTATCTTCCAGTCACTGGCAATGTAAAGGAAATCAGTGGACTTTTGAAATAGGAGGCAACTGTACCGGAGTAATATGTTTTACCAAGGCTTTGTGAACAGTTGGTGTAAGCACCAAGATACTACAAATAACTATCAGATCGTTTAATAAGCTGCTGGTTTTATGTGCTCCAGTACAAATAAAAGCCTCTATATATCTCCTTTATTCATTACACTCAATGATGACGACGTAGATGCCACAAAGTATTTAAAATTCTATAAACGTTTCATGACTATTTACTTCCTGTACTGGTTAGACTAGTAATAACACACACAAATCGTATTTAAAAATAGCAATACCGCATTGTTTTCAATCCCGCAGAACGTAATAGACAACATAATTTAAATTATAGAAATGCATGCAACTAAAATAAACGGGAGCTCTTATAAATACGTAAAAGTCAATCTATTTACATACAAATCACAACGGACGACAAAAACACAGATTTGCTGGCGCGAGTCACATGTCGACTGGAAGTATGCTGGCAATAGCGATGAGCAATATAACCGGCAGAGCCTGAGCCGTACCCGAAAATGAAGACGGGGTGGCATCGTTACGCAGGCTGATTCACCTTTTCGCGCCATTTTACAAATGAAAATCCACGTAAATATTTGCGGTTTCCGCCAGACTGCCAACTGATCCGAGATATTACGAGATTGCAGGATATCATTTGTTTATCGAAAACAAGTTCCTCTTCAGGAGGATGCAGTATCAAACATTACTGCCAGTGTGACACGTTTTAGAGTAACTAACAATAATGCAAAACTATTATCTTATTCCTTTGAATTATCTTGATAGGACCATTGATGTCTTCAGAACCTAAGCTTAATCAATATGAATCTACATCTACAAGTATAATCTACAATTCTCATAATTGTGGGTGGCAGAAGATGCTTTGTACCAAAACTAATCTCTTCTCCGTGTATTCAAATCCCAAATAACAAGAGAGAAGAGAGAATTCATACAAGAATCAGTGAAAAAGGTTGGTGGACAAAGTATTTCATCGCATTCGAAAATGAAAGTGGGTGTACGCATGTTCATCAACAACTCCAAACGAAATCTATGTCGTCTGTTTAGCAGAGGAACCCATCCCAATCTACGAATCAATTCCGTGATGCTGTCATAAGGATTGTGACCAGCACTCACGAATCGAGCGGCTCTTCTCTGTACTTTCTGTATATTGTCAATCAACCCGCTACGAAATGGGTCCCAAACGGGAGAACAGTAGTGCATATGTGGATGCACGAGAGTTTTGTAGAGCATCTATTTGTTTGTGCATAAATTTTTTTCAAGATTCGACCTATGAATGTATCAGGACGCAACCAACACAAATAAGTTTAACTTTAGCTTGGTAATGATTGGGCAGGAAGTCCAAAGTTATTTTTGAAGGAATGGTCCCGGCCTCACATGGGACGATTTTAATCCAAAAAAATCTGGAAAGAATAATCCCGCATTCTCCCGGATGCTAGGACATTAGCCGCTCACCCACCAGAATAGGTCGTTTAATGTAATTCAATGTAAGTCAAGTAAAGACTAAGAGGAAGAAATGACAGTTAATCTTTGAAACCTCTCGTTCCGTCAATAGGTTGACATAAGGCAATCCCGTCTTAGGACATTCCAACTGTAACGGTAATAACAATTGCTGTTTCCTAGAAAACTGATGCCTCGCATTCGGGAGGACGGCGGTTCGAATCCCCGTCCGGGCATCCAGATTTGGGTTTTCCATGGTTTCCCCAAATCATTCCAGGTGAATGCCGGGATGCTTCCTTCAAAAGGCCATGGCCGAATTCCTTCCCATTCCTTGCCCCACATCCTTTCCCGTCTCTAAAGACCACGTTGTTAGAGAGACGTTAAACAGATAAAAAAAAAAAGAAGAAAAATGACATCTAATGGCTAATATACTATGCACAGCAATAGCAGCTTTACGCCCTTAGTTTTTTTTTTTATTAATATTTGTGTATAGTATTTGCCTTTTACGTTGTTCGGACAAGACTAAATAAATAATTGCTGATGAAGCACTACTGTTTTTGTATCATTTTTCTAGTCGCTTTTTCGATTTACCTACGGTGCTCAATTAACAAAGTAACAGATCTCTCCTTGGCAAATAAAAACCAACTATTTTGAAGCCGTATCAGGGGTTTCAAGCTTTAAGATTGACATTTTTCTTACAACAAGATATGAGCGCGAGAATGAGTTGCCTTTCCCATTAGTGAAATCCCACATCTTTTTTCCAGGTATAAAATGGGACAACTATTAGAATATATAAGGAAGATAACTGATGACGCACATTGTAGGGGGTATGATGAGATCAGGAGGTTAATTGAAGATAGGAAGAGATTGAAGAAAATAATACAGAAAACCGCAAAATTAAATCTAAAATTAAATCTTTTTCATTGCGAACAAAATAAGGGATTGGATTCCAGGCGATGAAGTATTGTTCTGTCACTGATTTTTTGCTCTTCTTTCGAAATTGTTATCTCCCTCTAACGTTAAAGTGTCTTAACACCGAGAAGATTGAAATAAAATATATTTTTAGGAACATGATTTCTAATTACTTTTACTTCCACACAAAAATAACGTCCATCAAAGCTATACGAATGTTATAGATGTCATTCAAACGTAAAAATTGAAGGTCGTTTCTCCGTACTAATATTTTATACTGATCTCCGCTTGGAGTAACCTGCCTCATTAGAAATGTGTTACTGGAAACTTAAATAAAAGGTAATTAAGTTGTGGTATTAAAGCTGGAAGCGGTGTACAGTTGTGTTCATCAGAACGTTAGGAATACAGGTGTGTAGCTACTTGATGGAAATTTGTCTGAACTTCGGGTTACTTTACATTGGACATGCAGGATGGTAAAAAATATAGCATTTATCAGATATACATTTAAAAAAATGAATTTAGCCTTTTCTATCAAACAAGCATCAACGCTAGTGTTTCCTTGCTCGTTGGAGTCACTAAGAGCATTGTGTACACCATCTTCTTGATTAATCATGCAGCTTAGTGTGAATAAGCCAGTTGACTGAGATGACTGG
Organism: Vandiemenella viatica; assembly: GCA_031002005.1. NCBI lineage: Eukaryota > Metazoa > Arthropoda > Insecta > Orthoptera > Morabidae > Vandiemenella > Vandiemenella viatica. The sequence continues at coordinate 42,503,461 of JARYHS010013630.1, forward strand.
GGCACCGTGACCGTTTCCGATACTGACACTGAGTTAGTTGATTTGAGTTCTGGTGGTGGAAGAAATTTTCATCAGGATTTGGCCGGCAGAATGGAAGAGGTTTTGGTACACACTATTCTTAATCACTAGAATGTGCACCTAAGGCGCTACTTAAAATTCCTAACCTTTCAGCATTCCGTATGTAATGAGAGTGCACGACACTGCTAAAGGTGATTCTTCCGTCACACGGGGACGTTATAATTGGCGACTCTTGGCGTGTTTCAGTAGAAAATGCCTGAACGGCCAGGCACCGGGTTCCACCCTCTCCCACTACAACACAAACAGCACTCGACTTTTTTTGTTTGTTTATTTATGGTTATACGTCGCATCGACGTCGGTCATTGGAGGCCTGACGGGACTGGGGACAAGGAACTGGAAGGAATTCGGCATTGGCCTTTTTGAAGGAAGCATCGCGGCATTCAACTGGAGTGATTTGGGGAAACAATGGAAAAGCTAAATCTGGATGCCCGGACAGGGATTCAAACCGGCGTCCTCCCGAAAGTGAGGCCAGAACGTTAACCATTCACTCACCACGCTTGGTTACAGCACTCGAAACTTAACACACACACTATCACAGTCACCCACACTAACAACACCTCCAAACACTGTCACACCTGAGAAGGCAGCGGGACACCACTCACGTTCATCTTCCCAGACGTTGTCGTATGGGGGTAAATATCCCGATAGCATTATACAATTGAACCTCTCTCATGAAGAGAACCAATGGGGCGGAGACTGTGGGAGACTACCATTACTTTCTGGGGACATTTTATGTCAAAACCCTTTTGTACACAATGTTTTTGGGTTTTATGTTCTTTGCTGAGCTATTTAGCCTTTGGGATTTGGAAACCGGTGAGTTAGATACGTATAATTACAAAATAATAATCTGGTGCAGCGCAATCCACATCTATCATATATAATAAGTTACGCCTGTACATGAAATTGATGAACAGATCATAAACAAAATAAATGTCAGAGAAACAAAGCCTGATCGACCAAGTAACGTTACAGAGACCTACACACGTTATCCATCTGTCACAGTTCAGTTAGTTTTAAAAATTTCTTTATAAAAATGTTACTTAATTTAATTAAATTGCAATGGAGCACACGCTTCGGTGGCAATTTCCCTAAATAGCTATCTTCCCAGCACCCACCTACATTTGGCCTCTACAAATTTTAACTTTAAATTCTTTCAACATTTTTGGTAAATTATTCAACATTTCCCTAGGTAACTTATTCCAATCCCTGATCCCGTTACCTAAAAAAGAGAATCTTCCCACAGCCTTGTGCCTGAAATCGAGTGCCAGCTTGTGGTCATGGTCATCTTTTCCCTTCCATGCACCACTTTCCATTCCCACTCCGATATCTTTCCACACCTCATCACCAGTATACGCCCTATACACTCACATGACCCTCCTCATCCTCCTCCTGTCTTGCAATGAATCCCATTACAGCTCTTTTATCATATCTGTTACTGATTGCATTCTGTGATAATTTCCAGAAACAAATCTAGCAGCCCTTTTTCTCCAACTCCTGTATTTGATACACAAAACGTGGGTCCCTTACTACACTACCATATTCGAACAATGGTCTGACCAAAGTTTAGTAACCCAATTCCTTTACTTCTCTCGTACATCCCCTCTTCACTCCTTCACTCTCTCCAACAAGTGCATAAATTTGAAACCTTTTCCTACCACCTGTCCAATGTGCCCTGCCCGGTTAAGCTAGTTACCAAATATAATGCCAAGATATTTATATTTCAAGTCTTCAACAAGCAATTCTTTCCCCACCTTTTAATCATATCAACCTTTTGTTTTCTATTTATATATCTAATAAGCTGACTCTTCTTTGTATTTGTCTTCATTATTTACGCTTGACAATCCTCTACGTTCGGACACGGGCAAAGCACTCATATGAAGAAAACGAATTGTGAATCATGAGATAGAAGGAAGCTCCACCATGGTTAGAATCAGACATTTAGGCCTGCAGAATTTAACCCTAGAGGAGGAATGTTCGTGTTTCAATTTTTCTGCGAAACATATAACTTATGTTCTGTAAGACAAGTGTATTTCTTTGTTGTGGAATGTTTAGTTTATGAGGAGGGGATCGTACGATCACTCGCCCAGGTGATTGCGGGAAGCCGCCTAAAAACTGCAATCAGAATAATTGGGACGAGAAGGATTCGAACCTGTTCCAATTGTACCTTCCCGATTCACTGTGGTGAGGCCGCTCTGGTGGGTTGTTAGTAGTTATTTTTTCTCGTCGTTTTTATCATTTTTTTACTTGTATTATTGCTCTCAATAATGAGTACAACATACAACAAACGCAAAAGTAATAAAAAAACCTGCTATGTCCCAAGCTAGTACTCGAACCGACGACTGTGGTCATGTGAGGCCAGTATCATTACACTACCGTAGACAGGTACTAATTATTAATCATAAGTACAATGCAGTAGGATCAACCGCTGTTTGGCCGATTACATTAAACTCATTGATAAACAAATATTAAAGTGTCTTACCCGTTCATATCATGGCGATCATGTGAGTGCAACATTTCTGAAAGGCATGTTATCGTTAGAGGATCCCTTTAGCCCAGAATCACTCCAGCATAGCGAGCACTGTGATGAAACACAAAAAGTTCGCTTCATTTCGACTCCGCACTAACTAACGCTTTCCTGTGCGCTGGAGTATTCCAACACTGGCGGGTCTCCATTATCTTTCTCCCTCGCCCTTTTTCCCCGTGAGGTCCCCGACACACGGGAGAGCTGCCAAATGGATATGACAGAGAGTACCGAGCCGCTATAGAGCGGCACAGAATAAGTGATAACCGCTGGCGCGGACATTATGCGGCGTTATCCGCCGCGTTAAACACACTGGGCCCGCGCAGTCTCGCTGGCGACCGACTTGCATCTGTCGGTGCAGTGCGACGCACGCCGCGTGAGCCATCACAGATTAAAAGTCTGATTCATGGCCTCCGCTGGAAGCGTTTTACATTTTTGCTCTTCCGGCGTAATCGCCCTCGACGACATAAAACTTTTTCCGGCCTTCGCTATCGATCATTTACGTACACAGATAGCTGCATTGAAACTCGGCGTTGGAGTCTGTTGCACAGCCCTGCTCAACACACCCGTACCTTCTATCTAAAAACTCTGAATCGGACTCCTTTCATGAAGTTGTAATGATCCATCGCAATTCACTCTTACAACCCCCTCACTTATTTGAATCTTCAGCATATATATCTTTTCACTTTGCTTTTACCTCTTTTCTTCGGGCCATATGTTATTACATTTCCTCTTCTCCTTTTTCCAGGAAACCCTTGAAATTTTGGATCAATCTCCTGAAAGGTGCTCTATCTTGTATTATATCTTCTGTTATTCCGATCTCAATCTTATCTTTCTTTACTCCACTGGTTGCTCCTCTTACTCTTGTAAACGTGGTTGAAAATTCTTTTTGTAAGTCGGCTGTTATCGATTCTCATTATGTGACCAAACAAACTGATTCTCCTCTTTCTGTTCGTGTCTGACATACTTTCAATTTCTTCTTCTTAGTATAGAACTTTATTCCTCCAATGACTGAACTCTCCTTTTTCAATTTTAAGTAGTCCAAAAAATTTATCTAGTTTTCATAGAGAAGAAATATTCTGAGGGGTATAGACCTCCTGGTTTGATTACTGTGTTGTAGTGTTTGATTTTAGTTTTGCTAATTGTTGTGTTATAGATAGTTTTTTTATTTAAAAAAGCTTTTACTAACAACATTTAAATAAGCGAAAACATTACGTACAGAAATTATAAATTGCTGTCCAAAACTGGTCTAATTAAAGACTGCTTTTATACTAATATAAATAATCAAGGATCCTAAAAATTAGCTCATTATTTACCACAGATGAAGGTAGGAGAACCTGGACGAACACACGTTGTCTTGGCGATCAAGTATTCAACTGCGGGAAGCGAGGGGTTTATTTCCCCCTTCTTTCCTTGTTTTAATTTCCAAAATTTTTATCATTATTATATACAGGGCGTTCGCCGGGAAACGCAACCCACTGTTAGCGCTACAAGGAAGAAACTGCTCCCGGCGAGCGAGCGCTCAGTTTCCGGCATTGTTCGACCGTCGGCCGCGGACTATTTCATAATAATTACGCTTCATAAACTTCATAAACTTGTGTGCCAAGCATTTAAATGTAACGTAATTCATTAACTTACCTTATAAAAGATGCTGGAAGTGTTGACCCTCTTGTGTAATGCACATTTCACATCTTATGAACATATTTCGAGACACACGCTGCCCTAACTGACTTAATGATTTTTTGGGTGACTGTTCTAGTCGAAAAGCGATATCGTCAATTTTCTCCTCTGTGAGAATACGGTTGACCGACAGTCTCTTTTTGTTAAAAAATGAACTTACTTTTTTAACCAGACGCATAATTGTTGATTTAGCTGGCAGTAAAGCGCCAGGAAATTCGCGACGAAATTTACTGCGACACTTTTTAAACGACTTCTTCTTCACATATGTATCGTAGAGAAATATTCTTTGTTGCAAACTGTAACGTACCATAATTTTACTCACACTCAAACACGGTACAGATTAATAAGAGTATGAATCCCCAAACCAGCCAAACCGCAAAGAAACGTTTATTCACAACACTGATTAATAAGAGACTGAAGTCACAAACTATCTACAATGCAAAGAAACCGTTCTTAACAATGCAAGGGTCACTGCACTGCACTTTTGGGGCAGCGGAGGTGTTAAACAGTGCGGTGATTCACGGTGCCGTGTGGCGGAAACTGCTGGCTTGACTGACCGAGCAAGTTGCCGACGGCAACAGACTGGGAGGGTAGTGTTTTCCGGCGAACGCCCTGTACTAATCTAAACTATTCAAACTGACGCCGAGACATTACTTGATGAGAGAGATGTCAACGGAGATTTTAATAAAATCACTATGTCCGCATTGTCGAAGAACTTTCAAGTCGTCAAATGCTAAATTTTTCGCACTGTGGATTCACGTTGAAATAAATGATGAAAAATACGTATTATACGTATTTTCAAAATGGCGAAGAATAAAGAAGTCTGTGGATGTGTCTGCCAGAAAGAAGCGATAGCATGATGGGACATGTTTTAAGTCCTGTGGGAATGGTTAGTTGAAAGTCGTTTGAACAATGAAGGTAAAAATCATAGAGGAAGGCAAATATAAGAATATGTGAAGCAGATAATTGAGGACTTGGGTTATAATGAGTATGTGTTTAGATGAAGAGATAAGCCCAAAACAGGAAGAGCAAAACAGATTGAGCGACGTATGAGAGAATGGAAAAATAAATTTTAATAATTATGAAATACGATCTACTGTAATTACGTTTGGGGACGATTAAATTATTGTTTCTTTTCCATACCTTTCACTAATATCTAGATTTCCCATTCCCAAACATTGAGAGAAGATGTCAGCAAAATACACTTTATAATACTGAAGTATTGTAAAGATGAGTTAATTTCATTACTATTTTATTTCATGACAACAATGATTACTTAGAAAATTAATATCGATCACCTACTAAACAAAAGAGCTCACAATATTTGCAGAAAAGTGTGGACGTGTTGTTTAATCTACTATCCTTGAGGCAGCTTTCTGCATTGTTAGATTTCTCGATTCTTGTATCATCGCGAATATTATAAACTAGTGTAAGCCCGTGAGTGTTTTTTACGTATAGTCACGGGTCTAGAATAGTTCCAGTTTTTACGATGAAAGAATATGACAGGTTGATCTGATCTGGCCAAATATAAACTTGACCTGTGTTTCACCCTTAGGATGAATAAAATCTCTTGAGCTTGAAGAACTCAGAAGCATTAATAGAGGCAGGTATTAAACACGGACACGAACGATCGCGCTATCGTATAACTGTTTGAAAGGTGATACACTAGAACTTGCTTAAATACGAACTTGTATTTGACCCTTAAAGTTCACTCTGCAATGTAAACATTGATCATAGTATCTGTGATGGCCTGAGCACTTAATACACATTCATATTATGAATCAGTTGAGCAACTCCGCAGAAATAAGTTGCAGAATAGTCTATTAGGTGACACTTTTGGTCTGATGTCCATTTAAAATAACCTAATAACTGACATGAATATATACGATTAACGAAAGTGGTCAGTAAAATGCCTAACAAGCAAATAAACAGTAATGCATAAATTTTGGTCAAGCAACAACATTAGTGAAAGTTGTAATTAAAATGAAATTTATCCTAAGCCGAAATGACATAGGCATTCGTGGTTACAGCAGAGACTATGAGTAATTTTTTTTAAGTTGCTTTAATTAGTAACATATTACTGAAAAGCAGATCCACGTTTTTTTAGCAGCAAAATTTATTAAAATTATTTTTAACTATGAAACGCTATGAAAAGCAAACTTAATTAATGTATTATGCCAAATAATTTGGTAGCATTTGCTTGATTATTAAATTGTAGATATAACCACGAATTCCTTCTAATGGTCGCTGTTTTGTGAGCGAAGGCTGACACGTGACACCTTTCTCCAGCCAGTAGCTACCGAGGTGAGTGGGTGACGTTATGAAATTATATAGTAGATGTGAAAATAAACATGTTTTTCTGTCAGTTTATTACATTTTCACGATAGAAAGACTAAACCGATCTTGATGAAATTTTACAAGGAAATAGTATGCGTCACATAGAATACATTTTTCGTGATAAACATTATGTTTTGTTACGAAATTTTGAAAACTAACTGAACGGTGACAGGCAGATGGTTAGCGTAATGTTATGTCGGTCGCTCAGGTTTCGTTTTTCTCGCACTAAGTTTTTGGGATCCCTTTTATGTAACTTACTGCTTTCTATATCCAGTTCTAGCAATAAAATTGTAAGTCCACGCGTACGAAGTCGCAAGTAACAGCAAGTAGGCAACAAGACGGAAGCTAAAGAGCTGGGTGACAAGTACGGGACTATATATCTCCAGTAATTTTACCTTGGAAATGTGTCTGTAGACAGCTACAAAATACGATGACAGATATTTTGATAGTTATTTATGTCTAAAGAATCTATATTTTTCAACGTTGTCTTCTCATTCTTGCATTAGCACTTGGAATATAAGTTAGTTTTTTTTTGCTCTGCATCTTTAACTTGTACTCTTGAATTCAGTTTCCATCCAATTATTGTTTTTGAAAGTCTCGTCGTGTAACGAAGAAGAATTCCGGCTTCAGACTGAAGCTGTAGAGTGTTCTCGTAGGGGCGCGTATCAACTTAAAACTCCGGCCTTGTTAAAGAGCGTCGCGAGGGCCGGCGCGTACGAGTCGGTAATGGTGGAGCACTGCGCGACGCTCGACCGCTTGTTAGGCCGACTCGGGCGGCGCGACGGCGAGAACGGCGGAAAGTTGGCCGAACAAACACTACATGCAGACGCCATTAGCGTAATCTGCGACCGGCGTCGGTGACATCTGCGCCCCGAGCGCCATATCCCCCCCCCCCCACCTCCTTTCTCAACTCTCACGTGACCGGCCGGCGCCAACTTTACCAATATCTGCGTCGGCGGCAACACGCGCGCCCCCATACCGAAAAAAGAGAAACTTTTTAATAAATTCAGCATCGACCTCAGGGCAGGCGCCGAGGAACAAAACGCGAGATGTGAGCGGGGCGCCTAATTACAGCTTGATTGTTCATATTTGCAGTGAGGTTAAAATTTCTAATATGTTTATAAAATCTGAAGAAAAACTTTTTGTTTCGTAAACAGTCAAATTACATCTCAAAAGACGATTTACAACATCGATATAATTACTGAGTAGTTTTTCCGTTCTCATGCTCTAGTACAGGTTACCAAATATGGAGGGGGGAGGGCAGTAAGACATTTCCGTGCGGGGGGGGGGGGGGAAGGCGAGTTAGCTTCGCTACCCGTGTGGACGATACACTGTAGGACATACTAGAGTTAAAAACATTTACGTATTCTATCACCACATACTTAGTGAGACTCCTCTGAGATATTATCGTTAGTATCGACGAGTAAGCATTTACGTTTTTAATAATAAAAATGAGGGGAGGGGAGCGTGAATGGCAACTTTTCTTTTGGTGGAAGACTGGCGTGGTAAGACAAACTTTGGCAACGCTACACTAAAGTCATAGTTATTAAATTCTTTACATGCATCTCCCTATTTCAAATGTAATAGCGTCATGAAAGCAGCGCTACATTGCTGCATTTCTTGCGTCAGTCGACTACTCTGTTTATAAGATTATGTACCAGCATAGGAGAAATATTGTTTTAGACATTTGAACTAGCTATACATAACTTCTTTAGAGGCTTTGAACTCAACGGTATGTCGATGTTTCTATGTAAATGGAAAATAGCTTTATAGCTGTAAGCCTAAATTCCGATATTAAGAAAAAAAATTCAGATGAAACAATATATATATATATATATAGTTCCTGCAAACATTACTTGTTACATTTATACAGTTTCTGTTAAATGTGTAGTAAGAAATTCATTTGTGTTTAGTAATTAATTGCATAAGAGTTTTTTTTTCTCCGATTCGGCCTCCAAGTTCCGCGTAGAAACTAGCCACCTGTTTACAAAGGAGAGGGTGGGGGGAGGGGGAGACTGAGTTTCTGCTCGAAGTTTAACCGAGACTGTTAGGCCCGGCCGCGGCGTACCTAAGCTGTTGTAAGAAAGTCTGCATTGTCATCTGTCTGAGAAACACGAAACTTTGTGTTCTATATGATTAGTAATATATACATATAATAATCTGTAATTTGCGACCATCCAGCATTCACCTAGATGATTGCGGGAAACCACCTAAAACCGCAATGAGGAAGGCTGCTACTTAGGGAAGCTTAGTCCTGTGCTAGGGGCCGGTCCAGTTGTGCCTATCTGATCCAATGCGTGACGCATCAGAGCATTGAGCTCCTTTGGCGGGTACATACGAGATTATTTTTTATCTGCCGACGTATTGTTTGGTAGAACTTAGTACAGTAATTACACATAAAGCAATTATATACACATTACTCCATGAAGAAATAACAGCCGATTCAACGTTTAGTTTCTTCATTTTTTAATTATCTTGAGATACTGTGTAACAACTTGAGCAACAGAATAAAAAACTGTATGGAAAAGACGATGAATGATTGCTAGTCTGTTTTTAAACGTGTGATCTTAGAATGACCTGCTTGTTGTGAAGAAAAATGGGTGTAAAACGTTACCTAAGAAGATAAACAGTAAAGTCACTTTGCAAAAAAGAAATGTAACAGAGTTAGAAATATTAGCAACCCAAATTTTCAAACTTATCAATTTTGGTTCATTTTTTATAAAGTGTTTTATTACCAACAGTCTACGTAATTTGAACATAACAAGTACAAATATGACTGTTAACTGTTCTATGATAACACTTCATTGTCTAGTACCACAAGAACTACGTTCATTATACCCTAATAATTTCTTATTATTGTTTGTAGGTATTAATTGATTTTTTCACGTTTAGTTATGATTGCAAGACGTGGAATGTTATCATCAGATTTTAGTAATTTTTAAATAACTGGAATAGCATGGTTGAAAATTTAAAATCTATTTAATAAAAGCAACATCTACAAATGTAATTTGTAAATAATTTATAATTAAACTTTAATACTGTTTTGTTCTCTATTTTGACTATTCTCTAAGACTTTTATCTATTTCTGACTATTTAATACACTGCTCTTATAATGACCAAATATTTACCTTCTTGTCAATACCTAAGGTAATTAATAATTGTATCCTAGTGGAAGAAGTAAACTAGTACGATCATTATTCTGTGGAAGGAGTAAGACATATACTTACGTATCTCCTGTCCTTAAAATTTGTGGGTGAGTAATAACGCTCTGGCCTCGCTTTCGTGAGGACTCGGGTTCGTATCCCTGTCTGGCCATCCAGATTTAGATTTTATAATATGGTTTCTCAAAATCACTTCAGTCGAATGGGAGGATGGTTCATTGAAAAGGCGATAGCCGCGTTCTTTCCCGTTCCTCGCACCCAGTCCTTTCTAACCTGTAATGATCTCGAAATCGACGAGGCGTTCAGCCGTAAAGATAAAAAAGAGTCTGGACATTGGTTGTCAATTTTGTAGCAATGTTGCAAAATGACAGTAAAATATACTTTAATTTTGTCACTGTCATACTTTAAGACGAAACTTCTTACCTCTAAAGAAAAACAATTTTGAAGTGAACGTCCATGGTTTCCATCTGTAAATTAACCTCAGTGGCTCTGAGAAGGTAAAATATAATAAGGCAATTCACAAATGAAATAGGCAATTTGTACATGACGATGTCTAGAAAATGTAAATCACACTGGAAATCAGCCCTTACGACTATGGTCGGTTAGCGGCAATCAGTCTCGCAACGCAGTTCTACGTAGAGGGCTTAATATAACCGTTTCTAGGTGCTCTTCCTACTTTACTGTTTAAAAGTCACCTAGCTAATATTACTTTGTTCATACTTATCTAACAATAAAGCTTGTAGTCAAAGCTTTTCCGAAAGGAGTAAGTAGAAACACATTTACAGCAGCGGAATAATTGAGAGCTGAGAGTGACGTCTCTCTCACAGGAGTCGACATTCACTTAGAACAGCTGAAAGAAAGCCTCGTCCTCTTTTCGTCGCCCGGAAAGAGCTACGATCGGACAAAGTGAATTCGCAACTTCAGCAGAATCTGTAATTAACGGCTAGTCTAGAGTAGGAAGAAATTGAGGTCGCTCAGAGGAAAAAGGGGGAAAGAATAAAAGCACTTCCAGAAAGGGCTCTTTAATTTACCCTCGGACAATTAAACGTGTTTCTTTGCAGACTCTCCAGCACTCAAAATCCCATCCTTGCAGTCTACATTCTTTGTTTTACTGATAGAAAATAATACATTGCCTTAGCATTCAACCTCAAGTTTACTAAAATTCGTAAAATGTTGGTTCGGTATCATCGCTATAATTCATAAGATTATTGTAAGAGACATAATTATGGTCTTCCTACATTCTTTTGTTAGTTTATTTGAACCACAGCCTGTGAACATATACCTTTTGTCCCGTGGAGTATTCCAACAACATTGAGAATACCAGGAAAAACATTTAATAAAGGTTCAGTGGGATACTGGTTACATTAAAAAAAAGAAAAAATAATAATAAAAAAAAAAAATAATAAAAAAAAAAAAAAAAAAAAATTCAAGGAAACGTTTCCTTCAATGGTACTGGAAGTAGTATGGGGTTAATATTTCTTTCAGAAATCAAATATCTCAAATGTCTTAATTATTTAAAGGAGTTTGAAAAAGGCTATTGTTATATTTACAGTTTATATGACTCCATTTTAGGTTTACTTAAAATTTAATTTGATTATTAATTTGAGCTTACAGCAAAAGCAAAGATTTTCTTCAGATTAGTAGAGGAAGAATTGAACTTGATGGGGAAGAACAAAAGTAATGTTCTCCATATAATGAGAATTCTATTTAACCACGCTTATTATTAAGTATTCACTTTCTGAACGGCCACCATTCTGCGAAAATAAAAGTCACTTTACCCTAGTAAACATATACAGAGAAAATATTTTCTTATTAGTAATAGTTATTAGCAGCATTAGAACAATATTAGTAGCAGTATGGGTACATTATTATCTTGTACAGTTATCTAACAAGTAGTTAATTTATATTCAAAATAGCAAAGGTTTACTATGAACTTTAACTACATGATTTCGGAAGAAAGTATTATGTTATGCGAATAAATAGACCATAGTGAATGTAATGATGCATTTTATATCTTAGATTTGAACTAGTGAAAGCGAATCACTCAGAGTAAAAAAAAAAATGCAGCAGAAGGATTGACTTTACAGCGATAGATGTTTGGTTTTGATATTTAAAAAATTCTTTCTTTGTCTTAAGTGTAACAGAAGTAATCTCAGAATGAATCTAATAAATGTGGATAAATGAAATAACCTAACAAAATAAGTTTTAACGAAAAACTTTAAGTATCGGAAGAGGAATTGAAACCAAACGCTGGTTTTGTTTGGATGTTTATGGTAGTTGCAAGCATTGCAGCCAATAGGAAAACTGAGATCGCAGCTTCTGCTGTAAAGTGAATCTCAATGATTCAAAAATGCATCCAAGATATACTGCGACAACAGTTCGCATATTATAATGAAGACTTTTTTTGCGTACGGCTTTACGCCTTGTCGATGACAAGGTCATTAGAGGGTTGGGACGACTTGGGACAAGGAACGAGAAGGAATTCGGCCATGTCTTTTTAAAAGTACCATCCCGCCATTCACCTGGAATGTTTTGTGGAAACCATGGAAAACCCAAATCTGGAAGCCCGGACGGGGATTCGAACCCGCGTCCTCCCAATGCGAGGCCAGAACCTTAACGCTATAATGGAGACATAAAACAATGGTAATACTAATTAGATAATATGAAAAAAAACAAATATCAATTTGCACAAAAACTTACGAAAAATAATTAAACTCTGGAAAAAATTGTTGAAATGGCTTAGAACATATTTAGCCAAATAGTACGAAGTGAAGGAAGTAAAATCGTAAATCTTGATACCGATTACAATTAATAGGTTCCAATGTCTACCCTAAAAAATCTTGAAATTACGGAAAAGGGTATGTCATATTAAATTATAGCGATCATTAGAATCTAGTACTTACTGGTCGTATGACATTGGTATCGTGAGTGTTTATATTTCAAACGCTAAATTGGGTTTATTGATATGACTGCTCCAAGTCTCTTCGCGATTTTAAGCTGAAAATATCTTTCATCACCTGCTCGATGGTTAAGAAGCAATACAACCTTCTTGACAACATGAGTAAGTTATTTTCACCGGAGAGGAAGTATCCAGTCTCTCTGATTGAAAGCTTATTAACCACCCTTCAGTGGTGAACGATTCGCTTACGAATTCCGCTAGTTTTGGAAAGTGTGTTTTGGAGTTTACCATTATCAAGACATTGAATAATCACTTGTCTGCTGCCGAATTTCTCATTTTCTTTACAACTTGCGGAAAAATTATACTTTGTGCGATTGTCTACAACAGATTTTAATCCCGTTACGACCCTTCAGAGGAAACTAACAGACTTTAAGTCTCTTGCTTCTCAGAGCTCATATTCCCATCAAAATTTCCAACATATAATTTAAATACATAAATTTAATTGTCAAGTGTTGTCATTGAAACAAGCGCTGAATAACATGTTTGTTGCATCAATTTCCGTTATGTCTATCTCAAGGTCAAGAAATATTATTGTTCAGTTACCAGTTTTTTTGCACTGCATAATGTTATCCATTATCAATCAATTTCTTATCAATTATCTAACGAACAATTAAACCAATCTAATTAAAATAGGTTTGCGTATTATTTAGATTCTACCATGTTGATTCATTGCAAATATCCCATCGCAGTCGGGTAATCTGGATTTCCTATTACAAAAAGCTAGTAACATAAAAACGTCAATTTGTTTACAAAGACCTCGCGGTTAACCATCTACAGGAATAAGTGACCTTACTAAGTAGGAGAAAATAAAGACGCAGCTCTGAATGTTCTTGTTTTTTAAATCGGGCTTTAAGTTGTGAAATGCTGATTAAGTGAGGATGCATTTCACCCAAAGACTACGGACATCTTCTAGACCGAATATTAACTAACTTCTGTGAGTATTTTAGCTGTTTATCAATACCAAGAAGACAAGAAAACTGTAGATGTTCCGGAGATGTTATTACGTGTGTAGGCGCGGCTATGGATGTTGTTAATCTTCTGTTTCTATTTTCAGGAATAACAACATCCGTAGGCCGGCTTACAAAGAAATAACATCACTGTAAAGGATCTTTCACTGTCGGGAAATGTCTGTAGATTGTTTCAAAAACCTTCCAACGGCTATAGTGGATGTGTCTTAATGAATGTGTCTGAATGCGATAGTTCCTGATATTTTATGCAATGATGGCGATTCTAAGGTTTGAGACATTAATAATGACATTCATTTAAGGTCCTTAAACGAACCTAATTGCGTAGAGAAGGAAGCGAAAGACACAGGGACATGCCAGAGTTTTGTGTTGGCAAAGATTTGATTATTTGTAAGACACTCTTTTATTATCATCCAAGGAACTTTTATACTTTGATTTCACTTGGGGACAGTACCAGAAATCGGCATAAGGTGAAATAATTTAAATAGAAACTTGAAAATCCTCAGGCCATAAGCTGCATGAGTATACAACATTTTCCATTCTGGTACAGATTGCATTACAACCCCCCAATTGTACATCCAGTTAGAACAAGATGGAAAATATGTCATTGAACACAGTAGATACTGGTAATCCATTCATAAGTTGTGATAAAATGATACTCTTGTACATAGTAATATCCCGCTGTGAGCTTCGCTTTTTCAATTTTTTGCTACTTCTTCCACAAAAGGCAATAAGAAGTAAAACAGAAACAAAATGATCAAAGCAGACTCCCACTGTGAAAATGAACATCGCCTCTGTGCCTAGCATTCTAATTCTTTTTACATCTCCACCCTTCGTTTTTTAATTACTTACACAAAGTCCATCAAAAATTAGGAGCATTTTTATTGTTATGAAAATGAAAGTATTACTTTGAAAACGAATAACGATTATTTATTTGTTTTAAAATATTTCGTGATTTCTTCCATCAATGTAAGATTGACAGTTGAGCCATAGGACACCTGCCACCTGGAACTTTCTCCCGAACAAATTGTTTCTGCCTTAGATTCTACATTACTTTCACCAATCTTCCTCATTAACAGAGAGCAGTTTCTCGGAGTTTTTAAGAAACGTTCCTATTTCTTATCTTCTAAAAAAATCTTAAGTTATGTTGTTTCCCGGTTCTAGTAACTGCTACAGAGACGACGTTCTTGTATTTGCTTCAATGTACACATTCAACTGTCGTAAATACAGAAATAGTAACATGTAAATTCAAACGAACGTTGCATATATCTCTGCCTCGCATAATAGTTTGTTATCTCTGCCCTTCGTATTTGTGTGCAGTTACTCCCCCAACATACAATTGTATTATAGCTAGCATCCCAGTTACACTTCCTTTTAAATGTAAATAAAATAAATTTCAGTTAATTGACAAAGAAGGCAGAGATGGACGCCTTCGAAACGTCCCGCAAATGTGATATCCTTACACGGCTGGAAGCCCGAGAAAAATATATTAATTTTCAGTTAATTATTTGAAATTTCCTGGTTAGCCAAACAGTGCTGTTCTGTCAGCCAGTGTAACTCGCCGAAGATTCCGAGTTATTCAGTTTACGTCGAGTCATCAGGCAGAACGTGTTTTACTAAAGCAGATAGAAAGCACCAGCTTCTGTTATTGCTACAGCTGTATACTCAGGTCTTCGCCATTTTCCTGCAAAAATCTAGCTCGAGAAATAATAAATGATTTCCTCGACCTAACATCATTTTACATATAACTGCGGTCATGCAGAGTTATGCATTATCCACTACAATCATCATCATTATCGTTGGGGACCTTCTCCAGATTCCAGGGAGTGGTTTATGAGCCTTCCTGTGTTTCCGTTTTGGTGGTTGTAGATGATAGCCTTCCATTGTCTCCTGTTTAGAAAAGTTTCCCTGTCCATAATAGATTCCCAGTTCCAGCATCTTCTCTCTATGTCCTCCTTCGGTTGGTCTATCCATCTTCTTCATGGTCTTTCCAGTGGTCTTTTGCCCGTTATCCTTTCTTTTTATTCTCTTGACATGGACAACCTATTAAAGTCTAGATAAACTAAGACTTTCTTCCATTGATTCCCTTAACTCTAGGATTGATCTAATCCCATCATTCTTTACATGATCTAGTCTCGTTTTCTGGAGAGCAGTTCTAAGAAACTCCATTTTACAGGCTTGGATCTTGCTAAGGTCCTTTGATGCTAGTGTACATGTTTCCAGAGCATATGTGAGAATAGGCATGAGATATAATTTGTGCAAGCCAATTTTTGTTCTTTTGGGAATCTTCGTGTGTCGTAGTAAGCCCCCACACGATACTGTAGAAGTTGGCCCCTTTGGTTACTCTATTCATTATTTCTAACTCACCTCTACCATTACTAGCAATTGTGCTTCCCAGACAACTGAACTGATCCACAACTTCAACCTGATGGTCTTATAATTTTATATGGCAGTCTATACTCGTTAGGATTATTTTCAGTGCCACAGTTTTTGTTGGGTTCAGTTTCATTTCATATCCTTCCAACTTTTTATTCCACATACTCAGTTTGTTTTGTATTCCTTCGTCGGTTTCATCCCATACTGCCACATGATTCGCAAACACCAATGCTTGTAGATCTCTATTGATTGCTCTGTTTAATTCTTTTAAGATGTTATCCACCACCGCTGTGAATAGAAGAGGTTGTACTCCATTGGTTGTACTAAACCATTCAAAGTGACCATCTCCATCATTGACACAGCTTTTACAATTATTATACAGTATTTGAGGTACTCTGATATTTTAAGTTTACTTACAATTTTCCAGATAGCTGACCTAGGAACATTATAGCATGCCACGACAATGACGGTGGTAATCGTAGATGGTAGGGGAGGTGGTAATAGTAACCTGAACTTTTACCATGTTTGAATTAAAATTGAGGCGTCCGGCAGCGGAGTTCGCCGGCAATGCCCTATCCCGCAGATGGCGCTACCCTCTTGGCCCGATATTCATGCAGGCGAGACCTCGGCCGGCAGATGGCGGTGGCGTCGCAGCCATTTCCATTTAGAAGGGCGCCCGACTTGTTTACCGATGTTATCTGGCCGAACGTGTCCTGACGACAGAGCAAGTTTAATTTCCGGCGCGAGCAGCGGCCGGCTATCCCTCAAGGGCGCTTAGCGCGCTCGGGGGCCAACCCAGAAAAAACAGACTGTCATCGCGAGGCGCGATTTCCTAATCCTTATCGCGGATCGCGTCGTGTTTCATTCCGCCTGTCGCGTATCCCCGGCAGGACACTGTTCGTTCCCAGCGGAAATCGGATTATCGGCGTCAATGGAAGCACACGATTACGGAAATAAATAATACACCCGTGTAGTTGTGACCCGGAAACGACGTTCAGAAATATGTCATTCCACAAAATCATTTTCAGTCCCAACCTATTGTCACGAACTATATAAGTTTCTGGATTAAACTGGAGATTCTGAACTGTAACACATATTACAGTACAATGGGATGTATTTCCGTTATGTGTATAATGTGGTACTACCCGAAACAACTACGTTTCATCTTAGTGTGTGAATTTACTGACAGAACAAAACTGATTTGAAAGTGTTTGGAGGTGGGTAAGGATTTCTTTTTTTATTTATTTCTTTAAATAAAAAGTACTCTAAATGAAGGATTTCAAAATATCAGATGACATTTTATCAAATTACTTCGGTTTTATATTTGAATGACAGAATTGTTATTTGTGTTTACAGATTAAACTTGAAAAGAACATATAGATCGTTATTGCACTAAATTTGAATTTATTGTTTGGCTGTTTTAGAAATATTCTGTGAAAGGAAAGCTTCCACGTAACATCACAATTAGTGTAACGGTTTTGTAACAGTATGTGTAAGTTATGCAGAAATATTCGATTTCCGTCGCATACTCAAAGAAAAGGTTTGCTATTGGTACCCTATTATATCATTCATTTCAGATACTTTATGATGCATGCAAAGTATATTTTTAAAGAATCTATGTTTAATTATCCGCGAAAGAGAAAAACCATAACGACATCGATCGTTTTGTTTAGTGAAATAATTATTGAACTGAGTGTTACATATTTCATTCTTCACACAACTTTCTGGAGGACGTGGGTTCGAATCCCCGTCGGGGCATGTATATTTGGGTTTACCATAGTTTTCCCAAATCACTCCAGGCGAATGCCGGGTTCCTTTCTTCAATAGGCCATGGCCGAATTCTTTGCCATTCCTTGTCCCCAGTCCTTTCCAGCCCCTAATGACCTCAACGTCGACTAGGTATAAAGCTATAACCAAACAAAAAAAAACACACACAACACACAATAATCTCACATTTTTTGTGTAATAATGAAGGCGTTCTGTAGGGATTATTAGTGAATTTTGTTCAGTACAACCAAAATTGCTTCTGGCTTTCTACGAGGTTCCAGAAAGCGAAAGTAGCGATAATATTCAAAGTATTCACACATATCAATTTTTAGTGGCACATTAAAATCAATGAGGCTTTTTAACTTCCTGATATATGAAACATGCAAGTATCAAGAGGTTTTTAAATATATTATTTAACTAACACGTATATCACTGGACATTTTTTCTGTCTATTTTTGTTCTCTTTGTTATATGAACTCTGATACTTTCGTTAACTATACATATAAAATGACGCCATATATCTTCGACGGACATTCGCGTTTCAGATCTTCCGTATTTTTAAATAAATATTTTGTTAATATAATGTTGTTGGGAAACTAGCCGAATTAATGAAGTGTTTTCACAAGATATTTCGGCGTTCATATTCACTGACGGCAGTGAATATGAACGAGGAAAAATCATGTGAAACCGCTTAATTAACTCGACTAGTCACGCGAGATTATTATATTAATTCTCAACGCCGTACATGGGCCTATTGCTTTCATTCTTTCTCAAAGCAGTTGTGCTTTTCGGTCCAGCTGTTCACTTTCCAACAAGGGATTGTTCCTTTAGTCGTTTTAACGCATTAGAACTTTCTCATATCTTATCGGCAAAACTAATTTGTTTTTAGTGCCATTGTGACACCATAGAGTTCAGTAAAAAACTGTTCGACACCGTGAGCGAAAAAGTTAGCTTGGAATCACTGCCCAGAATTATTGCATGGTCTCAAAATCATCTGGCAATGTCATTTATATTATTCCCGAACGCCTTAGCATCTGATTGATGCATTTAATGATGGTTATTTCCGGGATGATAGTACAAACTTTCAGGGACGATATAGGCTGCAGGCGATTTAACAAAGAAAATAATACACGACCAACATCGTAAGGAGTTGCAAAAGAAAACCATACTAATACAATTCAGATGGTATGAGTTTCAAACTGTTAGTAAAATTGATAGGAAGATTGCCCACCCCGTTGGCATAGTTGGCAGTTGCACCGTCATCATTTCCGCCACTGTGTTGGCTCTAGTGCTGCTGGTGGAAGAAATTTTCATCAGACCTTGGCTGGCAGGGTTGGAGAGTTGATGACGCTCAATTCCTAAGCACTAGATTGTGTGCCAAAGACCTGGGTTATGGGTTAATTCCCAACCTCTTTGCAGAGCGTTTGGAGAGGGCATACGACATCACTGTTGGGGATTCGTTGAAGGATGGGGACGTTAAGACCTTGTTGTCTTCGGAAGAGTAGGCCGGCACTGGGTTTCATCCTCTTGCTTCTTCATCTCTCATTTTCATACAACACAACACACGAAGAAACACGAGAAACCACCACAGTTCATCTTCCCAGCAGAGTCTCATGGAGGGCTATTTCCTCCATGGTAACCGCCTGCGCCGGGAATCATAGGAAGAAGACAGGAAGAGGATTACGCGATTCTCCTCAAGCTCGTTCACCTCATTTAATCCCACTTAATTTTTATTGTGAGATCTCCGGTACCATACACTTGTAGTGATTGAAGAAGCAATAATTCGCTCTGGCTCTGAGATCGTTCGGACGAAACATTGTTGTTCCAACGGGTACAACAGAAGTACTGTATCGGAGCCGGAGAACACTATTTGGTATATATGCTGCAAATGTAGAAGCAGTTTATGAAAAAAAATGAAATAAAATTAGAATATTACAAACTGATATCGCCATTCAATCGGTTGAGTGTTACAGCAGTTACAGCAGTCTACTTTTGTTTAGACGAACTACTAAATCAAATTTATTTATAAAGAAAATTTGTGTAGGAGGATTCTACCGATAACACATCACTTGACTCAAGCCATTGCTTCAAAGTAACTTACTACAGCCATCGCAACATATAGTCAATAAAACAGAATCGCCTGATATATAGCTCGCTTTCGTATAGAAAAAAAAGTTCCAGACAAACCTCAAGGAAAGAAATTCTCGGTGCTATCAAAAAAGTATAGAGATTCAGTGTTTTGCCCCTCGACACTAAACTAGCTGCAATCAAAGGTATCAGAAACTAAGCATCAAGATTTTGAATAATATTAATTGTAGTTTCAGTTAAGATGAAGTTGCTTGCAGTGAAATGATGCATTTTGCCACGTAGGGCACTGCTTTTTCGGACCGACACGATTGTGGTCCCGTATAGTGACAGAGGACTACTACTCAACTACACGATCACGTCTTGTCGTTCTATGTGGAAAGTACCATGCACCTCTTCACTTCACTAAGGGAATGTGATCGTGCGAATTTTTATCGTATGATCAAAATCGTGGCGTGTCAAACCAGCAAAATATTTTATTTGGAAACTACATAGAGTTAGTGACGGTTTAGAGCTTTATTAAGAGAAATAAGGACTCATTTTAGGCTTTTTACAACAAGTTTAATGCTTTGATCGTACGAAACAATATTAAAATTGGAGACAACGCAAAATTTTGCATCAGGTGTCTTCAGTGCAAGAAATGCATTGCATAGCCGCGTCAGGATACATTTAGACAGAAGACGCATGAATACAGGAACAAACTGCAAGAGGGTGGGCTTTCATTAGTTATCAGCTGAGGAGACTACGTGCCTCCCACGTCACCAGAGCAGGAGTGTATGTGATGTGTCATCAGTTGGCAGCGAAGGGGCGGAAGGGAACCGGTAGTGTAGAATGTAAAAAATTGGCATTCTTATTTTAGAATGAAAAATAATTTACAAACTTTCCTGATTACAATGATATATAATTCATTGGATATAATATATTTCTTCGGGGTGTTCTTGATGCTTTTCACTAAGCCTACACACTCAGACGCCGCGCCCATATTCCATGTATTCATAAATGTTAACTGAAAATGTCTATGTTATTTAAGATTTTCTCAGGAACTGAATATTCAATCAATTTAAAATTTTGCACTCTTACGGAGGCTTATAATTATACTCTGTAAAGCAAAATGAAAATAATCAAAGCAATAGATAGTGAGTTGTAATATAATAAGTATCCGAAATATTTGCTAAAAAATAGTTACATAATTCAATTTTATAAAATCTAAACCAGTTCCATATTACAACAAACTTGTTTCACAAGTTGTATCATTAACATTAGGTTACACATTACAAATTTTATTAAATTATCTACAGTAACATCAGAATAAAAATACGTAATTGGGAGTAAATTTTAAAATCTTTTTTGTTTGTTTTTTGTTTTTGTTTTTTTTTGTTTTTTTTTTTGTTTTTTTTTTGTTTTTTTTTTTTTTTTTTTTTTGCTTTTTCATATGTGAATATTAATATATTTTAATTATATTTTACAGATACACGAAAAAGCAGAAGCGGAAGCGATATTAGAAGCTATAAGATACGGCCGGACCAGAAGACCTAAGAAGGTGGTCATAATAGCCGACTCCTTGAGCGTCATCAGAAGCATAGCAGAACCAAAGTGGAATTATAGGATGGCGCCACTACTAATAGAAATACTAAATGAAATACACATAAGCAACAACATAGGCATCACAACAAGTTTAGTATGGGTTCCCTCTCATAACGGGATTAAGTTCAATGAAATCGCGGACACACTAGCCAAGAAAGCCATCTCAGATGGACAAAGAAAAGAACTATTACTACCCCCATCAGCATATGCACACGATATTAAACAGCGAGCAAGAAATAGATGGCAAACCGATTGGAACAATACGATGCACCACAAAGGATCCTTCTACGGACACATCCAACCATATATTCCTTCCAAACCCTGGTTCTACAGCTGGAAAATCAACAGACGCCACTTAATTAATATAATCAGAAGCAGATTCCACCACAGCAACTTTCCCAGCCACTTGAACCGGATAGGACTAAGAGATAGCCCCAGATGTGACTGTGCCGACCGAGCAATAGGGGACATCAACCACCTGTTATTCTCCTGCAAAAAATACACCTACATCCAAAACAAAATGCTGAAGGAACTCACAAGGTGCAAGATCCCCTTCCCAACTAATTTAGCCATCCTACTTCTCTTCCAACAACCACTCAATATACAGAACCATAATGTTGTTTTTTAAAGAAGGAAATATTCAAATATAAGAAAAAGCTGATAAGCCAATCCTAGACCATAAACTAAGTAGATACACTAACCCTTCACAAATACTACACTCTATCTAGAACATACACACTAAAGCAACACCCAATGACAATAGATACAAATATAAGTACGCAACATTATTCCCACCAAAGGATCCAAATAGATCAGGCAACCACAGGAAATATTTCACGAACTTTGAATTGTGGTGGAAATATATGTACAAAAGCTGCCCCTGTGCTGTTGGCGTCGACTCACACTGTGCAATTGTAAAGGTAACAACGTAATATATTTTATAAAGAAATTGTCATAGGACTTAAGAACTATTGTAAAATAAAAGATAAGAAATTGTAATTTAACTAAACAATAAACATAAACCATTGTAAATTAAATGTAAAGAACCTGGCAGTATGGCCTACCAGGCCAAAAGCCAACATAAATAAATAAAAAAAAAAAAAATTACGTCTGAGAATTTGAACTTTATAGTTGTCATGGTTACCTAAGAATGAGGCTTTAATTAAAACGTTGCATTGTTGGCTTGTCCCCACTACCCGGTTCCCTTAAATTTTTACGGTGGGGAAAGTGAGTGTGGGCGGCTGTTTACTTGATTTATCTTTGTGTGAATTTTTAGGGGGAAGAGGAGTGAGTTGGTGATTCGCAATTTTTTACGAGGACTTGAGAAGGCGCTCTGTTATTAGTTATATTCCATCAAGGCAAAGTACGATACTGCCGTGTTAGTGAGGCCGAGACGTGCCATTAGTTAGTTAGGGACACGAATTTATTAAGATAGTCATTTCGCACAACTCTGATTCAGCAAAGCTTAAAATTTACACAAATATTCCTCTGATTAGAGAGTCATCGTCTAATCTGCTCTGGTTAGAGGCAATGAATCTGTCACTGTGTAACAGAAGAGTACGTATGCTATATTAATCATTGTGAAACATATGTAAATGAGTGTTGGAAAATTATAGGGGTCTTTAGATATGGATATCTCATTTTATTAATCACTGCGCAATGTTATCAGAAACAGTAGCAGTGAATATACAAGAAGCATTAAGAAGTTTGGCGTTACAGAAAAGTAATAGACAACTGTGAATTTTAGAAGAAATAAATATCTTGTAGAACCTGTTGAGGTGGAAATATACTTTATAATACTAATCGGTGAGTGATACTAAAACGAAACTGTACAATAAAAGTTAAGTGGTGAACAGTTAACTCTGACTAATCGAGTATTATTTAATTAGTTTTGATATCTTTTCTAGGCTTTTGTGAGTTTCAGAGAAAAGCTGGAATAGGCCAAGGACTGAAGGGAAATTACAGTTACATTATATTCACCCTACGCTCATCAGCTAAAGCGTGAGTATTCCAGCTTCAGGAGGAATTGTTTGAGGCTACTTCATAAGAGTGGATTATTAGCTGACGAAGATAACAAGGTCGGCTCCTGAAACAACAAATTTTTACTTTATAGGAAAGTGCAGCGTGTTTTGTATGAGAACGCCCGTCTCATCAGTCATCACGAACACAACACATTGAAGCTGCTGCACATTTAAATCTTAAATTAGAAAATTATTTTTTAATTTAGATCGGCTTGTTATTACGAAATAATAATAGCTGTTCCCAAAGAACCATTCGGTTTACATTGTATTGAATGTGTTAGCAAAATTAACATTCGTAATAACTACAAACAGAAATTATAAACTTTAAATATATATAATACAAAAGTCCTGCCAATATGCGTGTCTTGCAACAATTGGCGCGTGGATCTTCTGCGCTCAGCTGTTTACAATCGATGACACCAAAGATCTTAGTATTTATCGATACTAGCTTATAGTATACCGCGAAGACTACACATACTATTGCCTGTGGTGTCCTTCAACATACAAATCGATTACATACATCAATACAATCTATACCAATAACATAAATTCGAAAGTAATTGTGTATCTGTCTCTCTGTATGTCTATTACGTTTCTTGGGCTAAACGGCTAATCCGACCGTGATTAAATTTGACAAGGAGATGCTATTTGGCATTAGGAAGGACATGGGATACTTTTTTTATATAAATAATAAATATTGTATTGTAATTTTGTAGAAATTACTGAACGCCAAAAGACAGGTGCATATGATGTGTAAGTCTCTGTAGTACCTTCCAGTATAGAGGTCTGGTAGCTTAGTGATTAACGCGTGCTTACTAATGTTTGTGGCGTGGTCTCTGGATCTAATCACGGTGGAAGCAAACGGTTTTAAGAATTCTTTTTGATCGTATGAGCCACGCCTGGACGGTCAATTGTTCGGATCCCAGGATAAACTGTAGATCCCACAAAATTAAGGGTGCAATGCGTGGTAAATCGTAAGTGGTCTAACAATTCCGTATGTGTACACTTTCTTACGCTATATTGATTCCTCAGGCGTTGTTTTTCTCGCAGTCTGTGTGTGTGTGATCTTCACTAATAATATTAGAAATGCGGAAGTAAGTCTCTGACTTTTTGTTACGTTTTGACAACTAAATGGCTATACCGATATTGATGGAATTTGACAAGGAAATACTTTATATCTGTAAGAAGGACAAAGACATTTTTTTTTCGGTATGAATAACAGTTTTAGTCTGGAAATTTGAAGAACTCATTGAATGGTGACAGACAGACGGGTGCGTGTGCTATTCTATAACTTTACGTCGGTTACTGAAGCTGTGCTGCTCGCGCAGTCTGTTAGTGTAAGATTTCTTAATAAATTTCGTTTAGAGACAAAACTTAATATTTATTAAAGATGTCGATTTGCTCTGAACTGTGTTATTACTTTGTGTCTGCCAAAAAGTTTCTGGCACCAGTTTATTTTGCCTTCTTTTTTTGACATGCGTTGTGGACGTAAACATAGCCTAAGGTGTAGCTCTAGAAGAGCACGAGCATCGAAAGTTATTAGAACTCAAGAATCTGATGATCATGCTGAAGAAATAAGAAAAGAGCAAGCTGAAATAAAGCTGCTCGCAGATCAACCCCCCCCCCCCATCCCCCACCTCCACAACCCCGCACCTTCGTTTGTTTTTCTGTTTTTAAATTTGTTGGCAATTGATTTTCTTCATGAGACAGGTTCGACGGTAGAATGATATAGTGATGGCTTTCCTGTCATATTATGCCAACTCGGCGTTGTTTGTTACAAGTCTTACGTTACTAACAGCTTTCTATATCTATTTCTGGCAGTGAAATTCTAAGTCCGGGCGTACGAAGTAGCGGGTAACAGCTATTCATAAACACAAAAATTTGTTAAACAAAAAATAATTAATTAATATAATCTTCTCGGTTGACTAGCCGAGTGAGCAGGGTGTTTCATACGATATTTCGGCGATCGGAGGCTCTGTCACCATGTTCACCAGAAGATAGCGACAGAGTTTCCGATCGCCGAAACATCCTGCTCACTCGGCTAGTCACCCGAGAAGACTATATTAATTCTCAACGCCGAAAAAAACTTCGATCTTATTTTAAAAAAATAATAAAAATAAAAATGGTTGGTGGGGTGTGATGTAATAAGGATCGTATATAGAGTTTTACAAGCTCTACTGTGCCTGGGTGGAGCTCTGCGTTCTCTGCACCACTTTAATTGGGCAGTTTTGTGAGCGTCTATGATCTGTTTGCAGTAAGACATACGCCTAGAGGAGAGAAGCGCAGCCTGGATGTTAATATTCATGGCGCGCTCCGAGGTGGGCAAGACGCGCCTACAGTAGCGGCAGCCGCCATATGCACATCGGCAGCCGCCAGGGGTGACATGAATGTTGCATGGCTCCCCGCTGCGCTCGACCCACCCTGTTTTATAATGGCCTAAATGTTTAAAAAGGAAGGACCAACACCACTTCCTGCACCCATTAATTTTTGATATCTCTCAAATCGAAAAGTGATGAAATTGGTCGAACACAAAAACAAAAGCCAGAGTCACAACAGAGAGCGTGCCAATTACGACTCACATCCATCCCTTTCAGCTAATCGCTAATTTTTGTTTTAATTATTCCTCTTCTATTAGTTTACCGCTATGAGACTCGTTATGACACTGAAAAAATGAGGAACGACTGTAAAATTAAGCATATATTAATCTGCTTGAAATTTATAACAGAGGAAAAATATTAACGTATACGTTCAGTATTGTATACTCCATGCGAGCAGATTAAATGATTCATGTTTCATGACGATTGAAAACTTAGATGAGGAAGTATGATTTTTTCATTGCTTGCTGTTTATACAGTTTGATATCGTTGGTGTTTGTTCTTTGTTGTCACCGGTGGGTATTTTAATCCATAGACCAGTAAAAACAAATTATAACAAGTTAGCTGATTGCTAAAACTGTAACGTTATAACAATTTCAAAACTGCCAGTACCGCTTCAGTGCATCGTGACGTTAATATTCACATGCTGACAGGCTGATAGATACCGTCAAGTTTAGTAATGGAAACAGTACTAAATTAGTACCATGTAAGAAAAAAGTAAATACAAAATTGAACATAAGTTACAACATGAGTCAATATACTAAAGATATAATTGTTGTGCCAAAAGATGGTGGAAGAGCGGTGTATTCATTACCTTTTAAGTTTCGGTTAACGCAACTATGTTTTGATTTAATTCGTCAAAATCAGTTTCATCAGCTGACGTACATTAAAATGTGTGTACTGCTATGCAATAAATAAAGCAATGTTGTGTTTATATTATAGGTTGGTCCATACTAGTTCAGTGCATGCCTACTTTCATTACGACGTGCAGAAAAAAATCTCACCATTATATTTGTTGAACAACTGTTTCTTAGATCGCTAGTCTTTTATTTAGTATGAAATAAAAAAATCATTCTGTGTTCAAGACGACTAATACCCATAATAGTTCAAGTATATAGTGACGTGAGGTGAAAGATGTATACATTACCGTCTGATTAAAGTCTAGTTCATCACTGGGAACTGAATAAACGATTACATATCATTGAATTTACAGTGTACTATTCCTGAAATTTGTTTCAGACAAGTAAAACCACCATTAGAAAACTCAGACCGCGTACAACAGCTTAAGAGATCAGCATTAATATCTTCTCTTCGGAAAGGTATTACACAAATTTTTTTCTAAAGTTCAACAGAAATGCAGATATACGTTAGGGAAATGAAAAGTAAAGTTCTGAAATGATATACTGGAAATCATTCAGATAAATGTTTGCACTAAAAATAGCATCTGAACTTCTCGTGAATTAATCAAGCTCTAAATATTACGAAATTATTCGCAAGCGAATTAAAATTTCGTTATGCATATTTTTACTTCGCATGATAACAGAATTCAAAGGATGTAAATGTATTTACAAATAAATCTACATCTCATACTGCAATTCAGGAAACTGTGATTGACCTAAATTGATTCGCAACAAAAATCATGTCTATAATTTACTCCTTATTGGCATAGGGAAAAACACAATTCAATAGGAATCAGTTAGGAAGCTCATTTCACTAATCTTTCCTATCAGTGCAACCTACATAGTTTGGTGGTCGAATTATTTCATCACAGTCGTAACTGAAAGTGGACGTTTGTATGTTTTC
This sequence comes from Vandiemenella viatica, assembly GCA_031002005.1. Taxonomy (NCBI): domain Eukaryota; kingdom Metazoa; phylum Arthropoda; class Insecta; order Orthoptera; family Morabidae; genus Vandiemenella; species Vandiemenella viatica. The sequence continues at coordinate 42,531,173 of JARYHS010013630.1, forward strand.
CAATAAGCTCAAACGGAAACTACGTCATTTGCCTACCACACAATGCCAGCTCAATCTCTGTAGCAGTGACATTCTCATAAGGGATATGACAAGCTGTCACAAAGCCGGTGGGACTTCTCAGTACTTTATCATTACTAGCCATCAGTCCTGAGCAAAGCAGAGTCCATACAAATGTGCTGTACACTATGCCGTTTGTATATACGTTACAATTCTTCAGAATCCCACCCAAGGTTTGCAGTACACAATCAGCTTTACCTACAAAAGAACCTATATGTTTATGCCACTTTTTTATTATTTTCCCCAAATACTTCAGCGATCCAACATTATCAATGATTTAACAGTTTACTTTGTACTCTGTGTATTCCGTTTGTTCGTTATACGCATTGTCTTACACTTTTTTAAAAAAATATCGTGCCATGTTGAAATAACGCCTAGATTGCTACAAGTTTCTTAACAGTAAGCATAATTCTTTACTTTCCTACAGAAAGCCGCAGCATCATCAAACAATCTCAGCTTGCTGCTGATGTGGCAGTAATGGTATCTCAAAATAAATACAAATCTTATTTCAAAATTATCTTTGCACAAAGCCGGACTCGAGTCGGAGACTCCTGTTACAACTCAGGAAAGACTTCCACAAATCCTTCCACAACAGTTTACTTAAAATCCCTAATCAATTGATCAGCTGTTTTTACCGTAGTTATTGCAATGGTAATTTTGTTGAAATGCTTAAAACCTTCACATCACTGTGCAAGAGCCTCTATAGTTTTTGTGAATAATTACACTGCTTTAACAATGTTGGACTGATTACTTTGGCAGTTTATCCTGTGAGATGGTTTGGTACTGTACATAGAAAATCTAACAGGGTTTATATGTAAACTTGCAACTACTGATTAAGCAGGGCAAACAAACACAGTGATTTGAGAGCTGAGTTAGCTATACATTCTTCAGTTCATTTTTACTTTTAACCAGCCTGGAATCTTACGCGTTTGATGTTGTCACGTTTATATGTGTTACTTAGCATCTTGCCGAATTCAAATCAAACGGTAAAAAAAAAAAAAAAAAAAAAAAAACCAACCTCTTACTTGTAAATGAATAGTGAATAACTCTTATACTTTACTCAAATATGCATAAAATTTATTACAAAGAAATATTCCCTTCGTATAACAACCGTTCTGATTGCGGTTTTTAGGTGGTTTTCCGCAATGAACTTGTCGAATGCTGGGATAGTTCCCCTATGCGCCTCATAAAGTACACATTTCATAAACGAAAATACACTTACCACGTAGAATGCAAGTTGCACGTTAGACACACAGATGGCAACACACCCGCTTCCCCCTATCAAAATTACGATAGGTCTAACAAGCCGGTAGTAGATTGAACGTCGCATTGGAAATAAGCAAAACGTCTTGTAGATGATGTACCGAAAGGTCCGCGAAAGTGGAAATGTTTAATAGATAAATATTATTGATTACAACGAAATAATGTTTAGAATGAAAGTACATTCTACCCTCCGGTAAGCTTGGCCACAATACCAACGACACTTTTGTATGCTATTCGTAACAAAAGTTACTGTTCTTTTTCATTACCTCACGGCATCTATCCGAATCTATACGCACCAACTGCGTAGGTCTTAAAATTCGCCCCAGCCACTACCAACATTCAGCACATTCTCCGCATTCGTCAGGTGGATCAGCTATTAAAACGAAAATATTTAAACTAAAGATATTAATAAGTCAATGAAACATTCGGAACTAATTACATGCGCGCACTACAGAGTTATATATGTACATTGGAGATATTACAGTCCTTACATATACCCCCTGTTTGTCGGATGGAATGTTCAGTCTGTAAATCTTATAATATTACTTGAAATCCAGATGGCTTGTTGAATAGCAAATCCGAAAAACTCAGCATATAGCTTTATCAATCAGTGTACTTCATCACATTAGTATTTGTCCACCTTAACAACACCTTTACACCTTGGGGACACCAAGTGTAATCAGGAATCAACAAATTTTGAGTGCTATACCCATAAAAACTCCAAATTTATTGCAAAACCACGAAACTTGACGGGTTACACTTATACTAACTTCAGTTTATACAATCTTAAATCTACTACGTTAAGCAGTAGTAATATCTTTTTATAAACACCAAACCATCCAAGCTAAACTAATTAGTAAGCCAGTTGAATTTCTAGAGTTACATAATAAACAGAATATGCAGTTATTTATAATTTTCGGGAACATTATAATCCTTGCAAAGTGAACACAGCAGATTTCGAGATGTTCAGTAACTACGATGCAAGTAATAGTAAAAAAAATTATTAGTTTGTTAACAATAAGTACCTGGGTGATCGATCTTTTCTCGGTACCTTTCGATTTCTATTTAACTTGCAAGATTTTGTGTGAAGTTTGACTAAAGTTAAAAGTTTTTCTTGAAGGCTTCGTAGTCATTTTGAAGTGCACAGTTCCTTGGTCTAAACAAAGAGAGGCTTAACTAACGACAATAGCCTTACTGGTAACTGAAATTTCTACGAGATGTGGTTAGAGGCATTTCCGAGATACCAAATACAAGGATTGCTCGTTTCTTGTAAAATCGCGTTTTTGCATTGAAGACATCTATTTAGATAAACCTGAAAAGCAAAAAGTTATGTAATTATGAAATTTCTTCTAAATCGTTGGAACCGTTTCCAAGATACCAAATACCTACAATATAATTTCCTAAGCTCACTCACTCACCTCTATAGCTATTGGCTAGAGAACCGTGACGTCACGAGCTAGCCTTCACTCGCAAATTAATAGCGACTAGAGATATTTTTGAAGTTGGATGTTAAGTGCACAGTTTAATAGCTAAGTAACTGTTATGAAATTATTGCCAGAATATATTTATTATGTTTGCTTATTGTAGCATTTTATTCATGAACAATATGGAAAAACTTTACGGCTGAAAGAACGTGGAACTGAGTGTACGTTTCAGTAACATGTCGCTAATGACAGTAGCATAAAAAAAATTAAATTACTTACGGTCTTTGCTGTAACCACTAAGTCCAATTGTCATTCCGGCGTAGGCTACAACTCAATTAAATTACAGCTCTCGCTAATGTTGCTGCTTAACCAAAGTTTATACAGTTGATTTGCTTTTTACGTATTTTTGACCACTTTCGTTAGTTGTTTTTGTTAATACGTGAGTTATTAGGTTATTTAAAGTGGACTTCAAACCAAATATGTTATCGAATCGAGTATTCTGGCAATTCATTTCTTAGGAGTTGTTCAACTGTTTAATAAGCTGGAATGTGTATTAATTTCTGTGGCCGTTACAGACACTATGGCGAAAGATTACATTATGAATGTTTTCCCAGCCTCAATAAAAAACAACGTGATGCTTCTGTACCAAACAGAGATTCTTCTAATTTTGCAGGGTGAACTTTTAGGGTCGAAGTCAAGTTTGTATTTCAGCAAGTTCGAGTTATACGATAGCGCGATCGTCTCTGTACGTGTTTAATACGACTATTAATACTTCTGAGCTCTTCAAGCTCAAACGATTTTATTCACCCTAAGGATGAAACACAGGTCAAGATCGTGTTTGCTCAGTTCGGGTCAACATGTCATAACCTTTGACCCTAAAACATGGAACTTTTATAGACCCGTGATAGAAGCCGTCCTTTTTCTTTAACTAAACTTGCTTCTAATATGAGTTCGCTCGAAGTCTAATGTCTCAAAATGCGCCTAAAGCTTAAGGTCGGATTTTTAGGTGGTTACGATAGAAATAAAGTGCGCAGTGGTTAACGCTCTCTACCAACAGGTTATTAAGACAACACAGAATTGTTATTATTATTACTAATAAAAGACTTACTAAAACTAAATAATTCATTTCATGCCTCTAACTTTACAAATAAGAAAGAATATAAAGGTCTTTTCAAACAGGAAATTGATAAATACAGCTTGTTGGTATGGAAAAACATTGGCTTAATTTCCGGATAGTGTCAAGTGATATAAATGATGCAACCTATATAGTTTTCTTACTTTCTCAATGTTCTTATACCTTCGGAACATGTTTACACTTACGGAAAGTGATGGTCATGTTTGATATTTGGACGCTTATGTTATTATGGAAAACAGATTACGTATTTCACAGCTGGAGAATGTCAGACATTAAATAAATAAAATTATTTGAGTGTACTATTTTAACAGAAACTAAAAGATAAGATGCGATTGGTGAGTCATACCCCTCTCCCCGACTCCTTCCACTGTTAATTCATTACATTGAGCAGAGGAACATTTCATTTGACCAGATATCTCGTTGTAGGTCGTCGGTTCGGATACAGCCTACGGCATTCGTAATTTTAATTAATTGTTATCTCTGTCGTCTATATTTAATCAAAGCAATATAATATGGATATATAATAATGTACACATTGAAAGAATCTGATCATTGGAACTACTGTATAGTAAAAGAAATGAAATAAACATTTCCATGCAATGTTGTTGCAGGCCATTTTTCATGCAGTTGTTTAGTTAGTTAATTGTTAATAAATAACGTCAATGCAACCAGTTTTTACTTCATGGTAACGGCAGAAAAATTAAGTTGCGATAATAGGTACTGTTTTCATTAACTAGCCAATATTCTGACAGATGGATTTATTCGGAACATGCATTGGGGAAAAAGCAGAAATGTAAAACTACCAACCTCGACGCAAACAATAAGCAGTAAACAAACAGTAAATGTTACAATTTCAGGATTACGTTAAGCATTATTTAATAAGTTGTAAACTAAGTGTAAGTTTCAATTCAGATTCATTGCTGATGATGCCTCGATGAGAGCTGAAACGCGGCCGGCAATGCATATTTTTTTAAACACAATACCAGTTTGATTGACGTTATTTATTAACAATTAGTTATATAAACATTTCACTTTTGTACACTGTAGAGCGAAGTGCAAAGTACCTAGTACAGTTTTCAATAATCTTCTCTTTTTGTTGTTCCTAGCACTTTTTTTTCCAAGGAAACGGCCGGCTTGTCGCTGAGCATAATGCATCTAGTGGAGGTAACTAGTGTTGCCATCTGTTTGTGAAACATGTAACTGTTCTGTGTGCGATAAGTGTTCTTTTTTTTTGTGTAACGTATACTTAGTGAGTAGAGATTGGGGACCGTCCCAGCATTCACCTTGGTACCGCGGAAAACCGCCTAAAAACCGCAAAATAATGTCTGGTATGTGGGACCAGTACTCGACCGTGCCTGGCTATGCCTCTCCGGTCCAGAGTGCGGTGGCGCCTTAGAGCACAGTGTCACAATGGCTGGTTCTGCAGTGTTCAATAATACTACAAACAGTCACCTCATTAGTATGAGGGGTCGTGTAGTTTCTACAAACAGCATGTTTACTCCATTTTCAATTATATATTTAACTCAAGAATAGAACGGAAATAACTTTTGTTAAGTAGACCAAATCAGAAAACAGAGAAAGCATGCTATCATACGTATGAGAGATGATGGCTGAGTTTATATTTTTTGATATATTAATGTAACAATGCAATTGTATTGCCACCTAGCTTATCTCGTGCCGTTTGTGCCAAAAAGAATTGTCATTTATCATCGATGACACTGTTTTATCTAGTTAATGATTTGTCTGTTTAAACTATTCTTCGGTCTTTCTTCACTATTACAACAGCATTAACATTCACTAAATGTTATTTTGTTCTTTTACACAAACTGAATACTTTAGTACCATTCACGGAGTGGTAAGATTTGTAATTTAGATTTCAGGAAACGTGCCGCGATGTTGCCGTCGCCATTGGAGAAATTGTGCACACAGAGAATCTGTTTGCCTTTTCTGTTGGCTCATCACGTAATGTCCTTTTATCGGTCTCAGCAAAAGAAAATGTGGGAGATAGAATAAACCCATTTTCGTAACATAAGTAGCTTTTTACAGCAGGGAATGATATTTCAACCGAGTCACGGATATGATTTATGTAAAAAAAAAGAAGACGAAAAAAAAAAAAGGAACGGGAAAGTACTTCTGACAAAGCTGCTGATTGAGTGAAGCCTAAGGTCATGTACTTTCGATATGTATTGGTACTTGGGCACAGCTTTTTTTTTTTTTTTTAAATGGTGTTAACTGCGTGTATAATTTTTCGGGAAATGTTCTCGGGTTAGGTGTTGTTAGATTGTGGTGCAGCTAGTTTCGAGAAAACTTCTATCGCGTATAGTAAATTTAAATTAAATTAAAGGAAATATTTTAGTAAATTCAACAATAAAAAACGAGTTCCACCTACACATGTGACTCATGCATTCGCCGCCTGAGTTATGCAAACACGCTACGTTGTACATACGTTTTAGCGCCACTGCTGTGCGTTGGATTTGGGTTCGCGCTTCGCGTCTTTGGCGTAATTCTCGTTTGAATTTTGTGCTCTACTGATTCGTGCCAGATTTTTGTAATTCTGTTTGAAATTAATATATAGCGACATTTTAAAAATATCGGAAATTTTCAAACTATTACAAATTCACAGCCTGTAATCCTTTTTAATTTTTGGTATACGTGCTTGGATCCCAGAATGAGATTTCAAAAATAATCTTCTCTTAAAAATAAAACATTGTTCACTCAACTCTGATAATTAGGCTCTAGATATGCTGCTATTCACGTACACGTGTCGAACCCGCAAAGATGAAAATCGTGGGTTCACTTTCCACTTGCAGTTGCTAGCACACTCTTTAAAACGGGACCACGACAGAAGGTCTATACATATTTTTAGACGACTTGTTGAAGCTTGAAATTACTTCAATAGAAACTGTCGACCACGTGGGCAAAATTTCTTCCCCGCGCCTGGCATCGATTTTAAATACGTTTTAGCATCAAAACTTTAACCAGAAATGAAAACCAAACAGAATACAGATAAAATATTGGAAATATAGATAGCTAAACCATTTTTTTCGACAAGTAGGAGTTGATTGTTGGACAAACGTAGATGCTGTGGAATAAATTCACAGATTAATAAGTGTAAACGTAAGAAATTTGATATTTCTGCGAGAAGTCAGCTTTTTGAAAAAGTGTAATTGTTTGGTGGAATTAATTACTTGTTGGAGTAACTGCCGCCTTCAGACAGTGTGCAGGACTGTAGGTAATACCACTCGTTCATTAGTGTGCCCGGCACGACTTGGCAAGGATTACAGCGCCGTCATCAATACGCGTCAATTACTGCGGCTTCTGAACAAACCTGGCCTTCAGCCTGTCTGCACGGAGGTCCATTCCTAATTGCTTGTTAGTGTCCTGTCATGTAATCGTGCTGATATCAGCAGCCATCGTTAAGGTTTCATTATCACCACGAACTTGTAGGGCTATACGGATTCAACTTGATGATCATAATGATTGACGTGTATGATTCAAAACAGATTTAAACAAGAATTTTAAGTGACTTTCCCTTTGCATTATTTATGTTTTCGCCCCAAACGTTACCAAACTTATCCCCAAGAAATTAAAATTTGAATTTGTGTCTAGGAGAGTGTGTTTACGCAATCGTACCTATGTCAATGTAACAATTTCCTAAGCACCTACTTGAGAATTACATTAATCTTTTACTGTAAATTCTTTCAATGCATGAGGCAATCTATACAGTATCTTCCCCCATATTTTATTGCAGTTTCCTAATCATTTTCGAAAAAATCAAAACTTTTCCACTCCCTTATTCCTGAAATTTTACTGTTTTGGTTATCTGATTCCTTCTACATAATACTCCAAAATTGTCTCCCAGTATCCATTCATGCTCCATCACCAAAGTGTACCTCAAAGACTTTCAGCTCTCTAAGTACTTTATGCGATAACCGCTATGAAAGTGACACATTATGACACTAAACTCGAATAAACGTCTAGCGAAGGATTTGTAATCCAGTTTCCTCACTTCCCTAGTGCATATCGTCATCATTCAACCTAACATTTGAAGCACTTTGAAATAAATGCCCAACGTGTCCATATAAGTTTATTATCAAATGATATAAGAAGGTAGTTATGTTTCAGCAAGAAAATACCCATCCACTCTATAACCATACATAACATTTCTCGCTGTGTACGTAATAAGCAGATTGACTTGTCATTTATCTTTATTCCGTATTCTACATCCAACAAAATATTATGTCCGTCCCCCTCGGTATCTGTTCACAATCCACTAACCTTTTAAGTCATATTACAAATTATTATATCATCTACATACAACCAAACTTCATACTGTTATTCCAATTTTTTTTTTTTTTTTTTTTTTTTTTTTTTTTTTTTTTTTTTTTTTTTTTTTTGAAGTAGTAACACAATTTTTAAGTCGTTACTTAGCATGTTCATAGCGTCAATGCTTCTACGGGCTGATTTCATTTTTAAGTAGTTAAAGTTTGAGATTCGTCTTGCTCCAGCTATCATCTGTGATTCCAATTTTTTTTTTTTTTGAAGTAGTAACACAATTTTTAAGTCGTTACTTAGCCTGTGCATAGCGTCAATGCTTCTACGAGCTGATTTCATTTTTAAGTAGTTAAAGTTTGAAATTCGTCTTGCTGCAGCTATCATCTGTGCTCCCTTCCCTTATTAAATACGAATGGACCAAATTATTAAGTTTTGGTGAAGAGAAGTAGTTATCATTCCCAATATAAGGAAACAGCCAGTATCTTTTTTTCTAAAATTTGTATCTATGTTACACTATTCTTTCTGAGCCCTCTACTGTAATCTTCTCCTTCTGTGGATACCTATTCAATTTACTCATTGTGTAACCAAATTGAACATTCCCCCGTTAGAACACTTTATTTTCGTCTTGTGTCTAAAATCCTGTTATCCGAAGACTGCATGTGATTAGAAGCTTGCCACACTTCCCAAATTAAGTACAGACAGCAGATAAGGAAAGATGCTCAACACACATTTGATAACTAACCATCAGTTATTAACTTCTTCTTTAGAATCACCTTTTCGAAAGTTATTAATTCACCTCCTCTCTTACAGGGAAATTCTAACGGGTACTTTGATCACATTAAACTTACGTTAGTCTAAAATAATGGTACACAGATTATTAAAAAATACGGCGTACATTTCATTTTTTAAAGGCGTCCTGGATTGACGAACATAAACTTCACAAAAATCTTACTTATAAAAATAATCTTTTCAAAACAAGCTTCTACTGCAAGTTACAAACTTCAGTGCATTATCAGCTCCATCTCCTCGATAACAACGAAGTATAGAATTATGCCAGCATTTAGCAGGAGTAGAATATTAATACTTGTCAGAGAACAAAGAACATGAGAGAGCTGATATTAATAGCTATTGGCCACTTCGTTGATGACTTCCAACAGCCATCCACGCTTCACTTTTACTATAATACTTTACGAATGACATTTCTTTCCTACAATTAATGATCTGATACCGCACACTGATTCTGAGTTTAAAACAAAGAAATTCTTTTTTTTTTTACGTTTTTGAATGTCTGTACACGAAGATCGTCAGCCAGTACTCGCTTTCTTCTTCGACAAAACTGTAGAAGCCGCTACCAATCGTAACTGCTGGCTGTGAGTAGTTCTGATATACCGCTACTACCTTACGAACTCCCGTGTACAAAAACCGGATACATTAACCTATACCTCTTTTACAAAGGTCCAGTAGGTTTTTTGAGTATCACCAAAACCTCGTGACGTCAGAACGTCACCTAGATGACAAATGGCTGCTCCACTGTATTTCTGTCTTAATTTACCTTCAAAAATTATTTTTCTATTTTCATCGTGTTAATAGGTTTCTTCCCTTTCAAAATATTCCAAAATACATTTACCAGTTCATACTGAAATATGTCTCTTTACGTGGCTGTAATCTCGTTAGGATGTAATTCTTGATGAATTATTTTGACTCATAACCCACTACCGAGCCTACGTTATGCGCTCATTCCGTGTTAGTTTGATCTCTCTAGCAAAGCTTCCTTTCCCACCAGTGGGGGAGCGGCTGGGAGTGGGGACAAGGTAGAAGAGAAAAGCGGAGCGCCGGAAATTGACTGTTCTGGCGGGCGCTGACACGTCCCGCGTCGTGTTTTATACACCCTGCGAGAACACCCTATCACCCAGCCAGAAATCCCCGGATCCGCAGTTTTCTGCTCCGCGTGCTGCCGATACCGCGATTTAAGGAACTGCAGTGAAGTATGCGAGTGCCGAGTTGGAAATACTCTCGTGCACATTTCTCCGTCTCGCATGGATTAAACAGAACCGTTTATACGCTTCCAGTTTGACAAATGACAAGGCCATAAGTTTTATTCTTTTAGAACTAACGTTATGGAAATTTTTCGTTGTGAAAGAATCACAATATTTTTGAAATACAACGTATCTCACAGACTACTGCTTCAGACTTATAAACATTTAAAAATTTCAGACCTAAAGATTTCTTTCAAGCAATAACATCTGTAATTATCTCTCATAGCAGTCTAATTTGTATCTCTCTTCGTGTAAAAGGATTTCATATTTTTCCGAAACTCATTCCAAATTAGTGTCCTATGAAATTGGAAATGTCGGTTGTCATTCGAAAGACTACGCTTTTATTCATATATCATATATATGTTGTACGCCATACAATATTTTACATTTTAAACCGATAAATTAACTTTTCAGCGCAGAATATGAGTTACACGTAGTTTTGTTTTTCATAAATGCCGGCCTCGGTAGCGGAGGGGCTACAGCGCTAGCCCCGCGTGCCGAAAGTTGCCGGTTCGAGTCCAGCCGCGGGCCTGGGTGTTTAAGTATTGTGTCTGTGAATGTCATCTCCATCATGTTGTGTGTTTAATTGGTTGGAAAAAATGTACACTGGATATACTGAAAGCACTTAGTGACATAATTACTATCGAGCTGGCTGCATGGCCTCATATGGCGAAAACAATTGAAACAAAACACCAACAAAAAAACATAATTTTTTTATAAATCGAAAATCATCATTTCATGACTTTCGAACAGACATAAACGATTTTCTATTTTTCTAATAACAATAAGCTCATCACGTTACCGGCCTCGGTAGCGTAGGGGCTAGAGTGTTAGCTCCACGTGCCGAAGGTCAGCGGTTCGAGTCCGGCCGAGGACTTGGGTGTTTAAGTGTTGTGAGTGTGTTGTTGTCGTGTCCGGCCCGCAGTGTCCACAGTTAGAAGCCATTACAACATGCTTGGGAAACCACTACACTGCAAGAGTCATTATCACATTGAGCTGGCTGTTTGGCTTAAATTGCCGAATGCCATTAAATAAACAGTCATAGTTATCCACACCAACAGTAACACACGCTGTTACACTGGGTAAGGCAACGGTAAGACACTGGAGCTCATCTTCCCAAGAACGTTCCCATGGAGAGGTACATCGTCCATGATGCCTACGCCAGAAATCTGATACAGCATCGCAAGAAGATAAGAATAACAAAATAGTCCCTTATGTAGGAATGCACTTGTTCGTTGTTAACTGGCTTTTATAGGGCAGTCACATACGGTTGATTCTCGCAAGATTTTAATAGGTCTGAGGGAATAACATCAATTATTTCAACCTACGTCTTTCAGCAAGAGTGCAAAGTCTGACTGTAATGTGGCATTGTCCAGACCTTACTCATTTCTTCTTTCGATTGTGTTGATTATCTGATAACCGTATTCCCTCCTTATACACACATTATATTTGCGTATAATTACTAGGTTTTATTATTTTTCTGCTTCATGTATTAGGCCTGATATTATTAATGTTTTAATTCCGATGGAACATGGTGCCTCGGACCATTTCTTCGTTGGTCTTCCTATTTCTCTTCTACCTGTAGGTTTCTAATTCATAGTCAGCTTTGAATAGCGTTTGTTACTAATTCTTAGAACATGTTCGTGGCATTTATTTCTATATGCTACTATGTTCTCGATGACTGCGAGAACCTCTGATATCAGCCTTATTATTTCATTGCTACACCCTATTACACTTATCAGTAATTTCATTTCTTCTGCTTGTATTAGCCTTCTATCTTTCTTTATAAAAACTCATGTTTCACATTCACCCATCGATTGCCACTATTTTATAGAATTTCTTTTGGATTTAATTGTTGTTTCCACTGTGATTAGAACTGGTTTATCAATTTATTTAATTCGTATACTTACCGTTACGTAAGCTATTTATTAATGAGAAAATACACGGGAATGATAGTCACATTTACAGATTGGTCTGCATATGTTTTATCGTGAACGATAAATATTCGTCAGAGGTGATCGTCTCGGTATGTTACTTCTACGATGCGGAATTATGATAAAATTTGCTGTTGCGATGAATGAAACAAGGGTGTTGAGGTTGGAAATGAGCAAGGTCAGCAGAGAACTGATCCGGTTTTCCCAGTGTCGTTTCGACTCAGCTCTGAGTCTCTTCTTGTGCGCTTGCCGAAATGACGTTGTTCAGATGCTTTCTAACCTTTTATTTCTGCTTCAGGTCTTCAGATAGCTTCTCACCATTTACAGGGCGTACACCTAGTAATGCATGAAACGACATGCTAGTTCAGTCATCAAATAGCACTGTAACGCATTCAATCTCCTTTATTACACAGTGATTAGCACGGTGTGGTTCAAAACTCTGAATATCCAGTCATTAGAAACTATCAGCTGTCAAATGATTGCATTTAAATGCGTTGGAGCGATTGCATTTCCCTAGCCATCTATTTGCCTTTGTTTTATTATGTTATTACTACCTTCTAAGCCCTTCAAAAATGACGAGTGAAAGAAATGTTGTGACAATTCATTTCTTTACGGTTGCCTAAATAAATAGAATTGTTGTTATGTAATGCTCGTAACTATATTCTGTAATGTTGAACACATTTCGGTGGTAGTTTACACAGCGATACAGCTGTAACTTCTCCTCTATTAATGATGTCATAATTAGGAAACCAATGAAATTAAAAATAAATTAGGATTCCAAAATATCTTATGCAATACCGCATGATATTGGATTTATTCTTGGTCCAGGCTTCATTCAGCACGATGAATAAGTAACTATTTCCATCTGTATGAAGTAAGACTACCTTCTTCCAATACAAGAAGGTCTTCTACGAACAGAATGAGAGAGCTAAGATGGGTTGCCCGCTGTCTCCAATTGTGGCCGATGTGTTTATGAAGGCGTTTGGGGCAGAAGTCGTCAACAATTACAATCTGAAACCTTCTTTATGTGCGATACGTGGATGACACATTTGTTATCTGGTCTCTTGGACGAGAATCTCACCAGACATTTTCCAAACATATACATAGTGCTTACGATAAAACTAAATTCGCCATAGAAGTTGAGATGGAAAAACAATTACCTTTTATGGATGTGATAATGAACCGGGAGGAAGATGGCTCCCTGGGCCACGGAGATTATCGCAAGCTCACACACACGAATCGTTATCTGCATGCAGCCTCTCACCATCATCCAGCAGTGCAACGTGAAATTTAAAAAACTGTACCCGTCCGTGAATCCACAGTTAGTGACGAAGCGATCAGGGTAGCTGTAAATTTTTTTTAGAAGGGAGCATTTATCGACAACAGCTAAAGCTTTAACGTTATCAATAACGCCATCACAAGGCTTGAACCTCAAGTACTTCCCTGTACTCTAGCTCCGGCAGAAGAATCCAGAACACAAGCAGACAGACCTATGGCAGTGTTACCCTAAGTCCGTGGGGTGACGGATAATATTTGCCGCCTTTTGAAAAATTAAAAATATCCGTCCGGTATACACCTAGAAAGATTTCTGATGTGCTCGTAAAGTTTAAAGATGGGAGGGAGAAATTGCAGACAGCCCACGTATAGCAGATACTCTGTAGCTGTGGCCAGGAGTATATTAGCGAGACTGGGCGCACATAAAACATTTTAGAAACGACGCCAGCAAAAGAGCTGCAGCACAACATTAAGTTGACTGTCGGCACGCTATTTTATTCAGTGTCACGAGTGTACTGATTCAGGAGAGGAGAAAAAGAGTTGTACATCAAAAAAGACCAGATAATATGAACGCGGAAAGAACGCTACAACTTGACCAAGTATTGTCATGAAGAATGCAAACCCTCCTCTACCCGGCCACGCTGGCTGCGGGAACTTCAGTGACATCACTCTGAACGGTTAGCGCACTCTTCGGAAGTTAGGTAAAGGGTGCAGCGATTATAACCATGGTAGTCGTTTGGAAAAAGCCGCAGAATGGCGGCTGAAACGTCAGGTTTCGATAAGTTGACGCGTTTCCACCCGGACAACCACGATAACTACTTGCTAGGTTGTTACTCTGTCTGAAAGGCCATGTTAGCCAATAATTCTGATAGACCATTGACCACATGCATAAATAAGAGTTGCTTATTGTACGATATATTGATATTGTTGCACTGAAAAGAGCCAGTGACATGTTTTATAATTCTTAGTCAAATAAAGAAAGAAATAGTATTCATCACTCCTGTGTTCCGATTATTTTCACTCGAAAAGCATTAATTTCACTTCTTACGGTACTTCAACACTGAGCCGTAAACAAATCGTCTAGTTCTCTAATTCATCTTCTTCCATCTTTCTTCGCGACGCTAAACTAATACCTCTTCTCAAAATTTGTATAGTTGTCCATTCAGCGTCCGTCATCACCAAGCTGTTTCAGATGTTCTTTCAGCGTATGTTTTTCTGCCTTGTGCGTCTAGGTGCCGTCCCTTCAACTCCAGCTTACGGAATATTTCTGATAAAGAATGGGGAAACTCAACTGGTTCTCCGCGTGATTGATGCGATTCTTCCACGTTCGGACTGGTGAAAAACGTCTGCCCCTCTGCAATTTTCGGGTCTGTTTATACCTTCCTCCAATTTAGTCATGTCATTCATTTCATAAGTGTCACTGATCGCATAAAGTCACTGTGCAAAATCTGTTCCTGACGATGCCATGAAAGTGATACGTTACCTATTTTACACGTGTTGCAATGTTTACTAGCAAGTGCAGCTTCCCACTCCTCCGAGCGACCAGATAACTATTTGTTTCGTCACTTTAGATTTTCTGTTTCCAAATATCTCCCAGCATTCGACAGCCTTCACCGTATACTGAAAAACCTGTAGCAGTTTATATTTATTAATCCATTGTATAGTTGCAAGATCGTCCTATTTTCTTACGATGTAATGAACGCTACTTATGCAGAATCATAGCTAATTATTGCAACGTTTGTTTGTTATGAACTAGATTTTACTGTTAAAAATGCTGATTACACAATTGAAAATATTTTGGGACAAAATAAATTTGTTAAATATCCAATCCATCTGATTAATTTTTGTTCATAATTTTTAAAAAAATCACATCTAAATCATACGGGTATGGAACACAAATTCGAATAAAAAGAACAAAGATACAATGACTCGGACTAGTTTCTGGGACGGAGAAATGAGAAACTCTTCACATGTCATTTCAGGTGTTCAAATCGCACGAAAAGCAGTGCAGTGAGAAATTATGTAGACATTAACATGTTGCTGCCGTGTTGTTTAGCGTATTGCATCTCTACGCAATTAAAGTCCTCTCTGGCACTTAGGTTGGCTCTCCTCTGACACAAAATACTTTCCATAAAAACTTTTCACTCCAAAAAGAAACTAAGAAATCTGGAGCCCTTACAGGTGGCAGCACGTCTTCCCCTTTCCCGCACTCAGTGACCAGAATCTTTTTCTCCTTTTGCATCCACGCCTTGCAAAGAACCTTCACTCGCATAATCACACAGAGCCAATAGTATATGTCCAGACCCTTGCCGATCACCCTCGTTAAGTGGTGGAAACATGAAAACAAAAGTCACATCTTAGAGCGTCTGCTCATAGTTGTCAGGAGCTGTCTCTTTCACTCAGTGACCCACGTGCGACAGATTGGCTCGGCCTACACCAGAGCTTGATTCTCACGCCCTCTGATATAAATTGACAGTAGTCACCTCCCGTACTGCCACTGACCGAAGTGGTGGGTCGCTAAACCGTCCAGGATCTCATGCAGGTATTCATTAACACACATTACATTATTTTTTATTTTTTAGAAAGCTTTCGACATCTGCCACACAACCAGACCTTAACAATTATTCAAGCATAGGGAGTAACACGACAGATTTTTGAATGGATACTTTAGCGTTATGCAACACCACTTCATGTGATCTGGTGTCATTTTTCGACCCACAGTTTTCAACCAATGAGATTCAGGAGGACAGCGCTAGCAAGTGCGGAACATAATGGAGGGCGCCCTAGTCAAGGTCGAGCCAACCTGTGATATATGAAAAATAAACAGGTCCTGCCACCTATGTGCAGTCGCACTAAAACGCTACTCGTGTTTCATGTTTCACCATCAAACACCGGGTATCGGCCAGGGTATGGAGAACTTCTATCGACCCGGTTGGTGTTTCGCGCTAAGGATCGACTGGAAGAGAGGGGGGTGGGGGAGGGAACTCGTCACTGAGGAAAGACGTGTTGGCGAGTGGTAGATGTTCCAGATTTTTACGTTTTTGTTAGTTCACCAGTTTGTATACGGTGTTTGTTAAGGTGATCTCACTTAATTGGCAAAGAGAGTGAAGTTTCTGATTTACAGGTATACCAGTGATAACACAGTTTTCTTTGTTGTTCCGAGAAGCCAACGCCGACACCATACTACGCAGCTTGCAACAGAAATATGATAATGTGAAAATAATTCGACACTGCATTTGTGTTTTACACGTGATTTGAAACACCGGAGACAACCTATAAAGTGTTCTCATGTCTCATGCCGGATTTAATTTTTATATATAACTTTATATTTTATTTTTTCATATCGTGCGTGATATGCAATATAGTCTATTGAAAAAGATAAATTTCTAATCCTGTTTTCAATTATAAATAAATATCAAATAATTTTGTCTACCATTCTGAATGTAAAAATGGAAATTTATTCCATATTCCAGGATCATATTAATAATTAATATTGCATTAGTGACATTTTTATAATAAACGGGAAATTTATTTAAGTAGCCTATCGTAACAAAGGAATTGTTACAATACGTGAATATCTGTTTGGATTCAGTACGTCATGACCGAAGACGAAGCCTCTATTAATGTTGATGTTGCATCGAGACTTAGAGTTATTCCATTTTATTGAAACCTAAAAAATACGTTCAACTTTTTACTAAAGATTGAAAATGTACCTACAAAATTTGTGTTTCTTTATCATATGTTTTCCTACTGTACTCATCGCGTGGTTCCAATAGCAAACAGTTGACCATTCATTTGACAGTCACAGCTGCAGAAGGTAGTAAAGTAATACTGCAGAAAGAAATATTGAGCATGATATTCACAACCACGACCGCACCAAACATCTTCGCAGTTTACAATTTAGATAAGATCTGGATAGGAATTACAGGTATTTGGAACAGTGTTATACCTTTGCAGCTAAGACAGATCGTATGAAACAGGAGAGTTCCTTGAGCTGCCATCGCACAATCTATGTAACCAACCTAATTGTTTGACATTGGCATTTCTTCACTATCATAGCTGTGCAGTAAACGGAAACCAATAGATAGTACCAGGGTGGCATTATTTAGTAACCTCTGTACAGCGAGTCGCCTTATTAGGTTTCTGTTGCTGGCGGGACGCTATTTCATTCTCCCACTGACCTCCGCAAACATGTGTGCCCACGAGCGCAGATGCGTCACTGTCGGTGTTAATGCCCGCGCCCGTTGTCGCAGTTTCCTGTCGTGATTTATGGTTTCACAGCGTTTAATTGGTAATAGAATATAGATTAATAGGTTGAGTAACGGGCTGTCGGTAAACAAGAGGACGGCAGGTCTAGTGGTCGGAGGACCCGACTAGAAGCACCGCACCTTTGTTAGTGGAGGCCGCGTGTAAAGAGCTTGTGGTTACAGACTCACTGGCTGCTGGAACAGAGTGGTTGCCGAAATGGCTGCTGTACTTGTCACTATTTCATGTATACAAAACGATAAAAAATATTACTACCACTAACAACATAATGAGAGTGTTTTTTCTCTCAACTTCTAACACTGAACGGACTCTAACAAGAATTTATTTTAATTAACATTTTTTGCTACGTGATACAATCGTGTATCACTTTAAAGCAGTCCAGGTACTTCAGTAGAACTCGAGCTAATGCAGACATAGGGGGTGAGTGACCAAATTGTTTGCTACGGTTGATTAAGTGAAATGTGTTTGTGTTTCTTGGATATCTCTGATTTCTATTGCGCGAAAATCTATAAGTAAGCATAGGACTTAATCCTAAGAAAAAACTGAAGTTTTTTTGTACTATTCTGGCAATTCATTTCTTCACAAATGGCTAACCAAATAAAATCGCTCGTAACCTCGATACTGTAATGCTGTTATGACCAAACTTACCTTTTATTGGTACTGGGTAAAAAAAATTAGGTGTAAAAGCTTTTGTCTTGATTGTAACAAACAAAAACTTTTTTATCTATCCTATGGTGTTTTATTGTTCAGAAATGAAGTGGAATATATTTTTTGGTTATCTTACAGCTGTCCAATCAGTATGAGTGAATAAAAGGGGTTTATAATTTATGTTACAAGTTTCTGGCAGAAGATCCATTTTTTGTTATTTTTAAGGGAGCTTTTTTCGTCTACCCGTTATTAAACTATGAATATGTGATATGACAGAGGTGCCACGTAGGATGAAGCAGGTCTAAGGATTGCGGAAGTTAAATGTGATTCCCTTTTCTTGAAGCAATCTGCCTTACAAAAAAATGACGAAAGCATTGTTTCGTGTTCTAATTTGTGTTTGTCAAAACTATGAAATATAAATATCGTGGTCAAAGTATTTTTCATTACGTGCTGGGTCTGTTAACATAAAAACACGTATATTGTTTACATTCTGCTAATAACGCTTTTTGTGAGTAGTTTCTCACGAGATGCAAAATCCCTTCTGTATGTATGTGTGTGTGTGTGTGTGACAGAGAGAGAGAGAGAGTTACCCAATAATGATATGATTTAAAGGACATGTGACCTCCCTTTATTGGAATTTTGTTCGCATATGAACGCCCGCGGACAGCTGATTGGAGACGGAGAAAAAACTGGAAAGGAAGAGGGAGAAGGATGCGCGAAAGTGGAGATATACAGAGGAGGCTTGAATCCGCCAAGTACGATCAGATTTGCAAGTACTGAAAGTCCTTCACTTAGTTGCAAGCTGATGCTATCTGACATCGGGAAAACATCTTGCTTGATTTTGTGTGGAGTACAGCTCCTGCCTGACCGTTCTATTGACGATCTTCTGTGCAGTCACATATACGGTAAACTTTACATGAGTCTATAAGACATAGTGTTCGCACGATTGCCTCTTCTAATCATCGCCCTTTAACAGCCCTGAGCAGAGCGATCTACGTGATTTAGAACACTTTCTCCGATTAACTCAAAAACTGAGCATTAGACCCGAGCGTGATTTTGAAGTGATGGTTTTAACTTAGATGATCTGCCATTCATAGTGAAATGATGTACGAATGACCTATAAATGTAATTTGTTTGTTTCGTATTTCCTGAATTTTTGTTTGATGATTTTTTCTACATTAAAATTAACTCATGTATCATAATTTTTTGCAACCATTTTTTGTGATAAGTTAGTCGATGATTCTAAAATTTTGTAACATTTCTGTATGACAACGTGTTGCCATTTGCATATTAATTTTTGATTGTTTATGAACAGTTTAAGTTAATTACACGTATGTCTGTATGTATCATACTTGTTTGCCATAAACAGTCTGCTTGCGACGTTTTTAGTTTTAACCAGAATATTGTTATTTCGCAGCCCTATCCTCCAGGATCACCTATTTAATTTATGTAAATTTAATATGTATGAATAACGTTTTGATTTGTATTATGTTGATACCTTTGTTTAATTTGCATTTTTTTTTAATAATTAAATGCACCCAATGACAAGCCACACCTAGAAGCTAAACGTTCACCTCCCTCGGAAACCATACTGATAGGTTGCCTACAACTGTTGACCATCCATCCAAAATACAAGAAACACGGAATTACATAAAATCTAGAAAAATCACTGCAATTTATTTATTTATTTAGCTTATTGCCATTGCACAAAAATAATACAATTTAAGATTAAATTACAATCAAAATTCAAAATTAACATGGTGTAGCCAATCTAAAGCTTCATTTGATATATTAATAAAAATCTATCGGTGATCCCCTGAAGGCTCGAACTGGGCAGTCAAATGTTACGTGGTGGATGGTTTGCGTTTCCTCACCATAATCGCATCTCGGTGTATCTCTCATTACCCATGTGCACAAAGACGAAGCAGATATGCCATGACCAGACCTAACTCTGTTAAGAGCTACCCAGATCTTGTGAGCAAGGTCGAGTCCCTTTAGTGCCTGTTGACTGTCAAACAGGGAGTGCCATTCTGGTGGGGCTCAGGCTATCCACTCCAATTTCCAAGCTTCTCTCCCATTAAAATTATCAGATATAATCTGTTTTACAGTTTTTACGCTTGGATTTCTTGATTTAAGTCTCAGAAATTGATTTTCCATGTCGTCGTGGATGGGGAGATGCAAGTTATAACAGATCTTATTATATAGGGCAATTAGGCGATTGTGTCGTCTTATCGCAGGCGGTTCGATGTTACACAAAACGGGTAGCCAGTACAGTGGAGTGGTCTTGATACATCCGCTAATTATCCGCATTGTCTGGTTTAAAACTGTGTCGATCTTTTTGACGTGGGCGCTATTTTTCCAGACAGATGAGCAGTACTCAGCTACATAATACACAAGGCTCAGTGCTGATGTGCAGTGTGTAGAGGCGGATTCTTCCCAGGAGGTACCAGTTAACTTCTGCAGAATATTATTCCTGGTTCTTAGTTTTGCTGCAAGGTTGTTAAGATGTTTACTGTACGACAAGGTGCAATCCATTACGACTTCCAAATACTTAGGGAAGGGGTTGTGTCGGAGGGAAGTGCCATCAAGAAAAACGTCAATTGAGATATTCACCGCCCGATTGTTAAGATGGAAGATGCTAGTTTCCGTCTTGCTGGAACTGGGTACGAGACGCCATTTCCAAAAATAGTTGCTCAGGGTTTTTAGGTCTGCTGTTAAGCTATTTTTAATTTGCTGAACGTTATCTGATTGTTGTACTAGTGCCAGATCGTCGGCATAAGAGAACTGTCTGGATTCTGTTTGAGGGATGTCAGAAATATAAACATTAAAAAGAAGTGGGGCAAGAACTGAGCCTTGAGGCAGACCATTCTTCACTCTTCTTACTTTGCTTATCTTATTGTCTCAAACAACCTGGAAAGTTCGGTTAGCTAGCATAGTATTGATCAGACAAGTGATTTTTTTGCACTTCAAAATGTTCAGCAGTTTGTATACGATGCACTCTCGCCATGAAGAAGCTGTAATGTCACACTCTGACAAGCGCTTGGCTGAAGTGGATTTACCCGTTCACTTCCTCCATAACACTGGGCTTCGAAGTAGTCACATCTCTTGATTCACTGCTCGACGAGCAGGGCCAAAAGGCTGTTTCTCATAGGACATTTTAAACAATTATAGACGGAATACTTTCTAAAATGATCATCAGGTACAGTTAGAGAAGGTTATGATTTAACTAACACTGTAAAAAATTTCACGTGTAAAGAATTTGTTTATTTATTTGTCGTATGGCTAAGAAACTAATGGAATACATATAAATTTCTACAGTAAATACAACTACAAGAACGTTGGTAGCATTTACAAATTGATGTCCAGTTTTTGCAGCCATTTTATGAAGAAGTTGTAGCAATGGAAACATCTTGTAACGGTCTATCGTACTTCCTTTGGGGGCATTCCTTGATGATTTGCTCCACACTCTGGGTAGGAGCTCCGCAGTCACAGACAGGAACATCCTGAAGTTTCCACTTATAGATCATGGCGTTACATTTGGTGTGATCTATTCTTAGGCGATTTAGTTTGACCCACTGGTCTCTCTTCAAATGGAATCCCGGAACTCCAGCTGTGGGATAATCAATATATGTATAAATATTAATATATGTATGTTTCACAGTTGAAGAGTTTCAGCTCTGTCGCCATTTTTCCTTGACATCGAAGTCAAATGCGTCATGCCATGCTGGATTTCCGAATTTAAGACGAGGGGGGGGGGGGGTTAGGTCATTTAGGACTTCGTGGATTGGGAGCTCCCGTGGATGGCAGGATGATGTAGGTTTATCCATTAACGTGCCGTTGCTTGTTGGCGTCTTACCTCTGTAGGTGGTTTATTGCTGATGATATGTAGCCAAGGGCCGACCCCGGCAGCGTAGGGGATATCTTGCTAGCCTCGCGTTGCAGGGGTCGCCGGTTCGAGTCCGGCCTCGGGCATGGGTGGTTTTAATTAAGTGTTGTGTTTGTCTTGTGTCGTCTATACCACGCAGAATATATAATACATTGAAAAATACAATACATAGTTGAAAATTACAAAATTACATCGTGCTGGCTGTATGGCCGCGTAGCCAAATGCCATATTAAAAAAAAAAAAAAAAAAAAAAAAAAAAAAAAATGTAGCCAAGCGACTGGGCGGATTTTATTGTGCCAGTTATTACTCTCATACACTCGTTCAGATGGACGTCGATTTTTCTAGTGTGAGCACTACGTTGTCACACTGGAGCACAGTACTCAGCGACAGGGTAAACCATGGTGTGAGTCCGCATCAGCTCCCAACGAGCCAGCTTCTTCATGATGTTGTTCCGTGCTTTAAGTTTCTGACTTGTGTTTTCAGGTCTTTTTTTGAACGTTAAGCAACGGTCTAAGGTGATGTCAAGATGTTTAGGATAGAAATTATATTTCACTCTGTGGTGGCAGAATTTCACTTTGAGCTGCTGATGTGCTATTCTATTGTTCAAGTGGAATGCGCATTGTTCTGTTTTCAATGGGTTTGGACAAAGTCTCCACTTTATATATTGCGCATTCAAGGTCGTTTGAGAGAGTGATTTCATCTTCTTCTTGCGTAGAAATTTGGACAGCGATAACTAAGTCATCAACGTAGCAGAATTTATTGTCTGCTGTTTCAGGCATGTCACTGGTGTACAAGTAATTCAACTCAAGTAATCAAATGATAATTAGTGAATAGGAGGGCTTTCTGAATTTACTCCCGTATTGACGTTACCGAAGAAGAAATTACCACAGTACCTCTCAAATATAACTTCATGAATAAATCAGCCAGGACGTGACGGAATGGAGTTTGAGTCCACACAATGCGCGCGCTGTGAGTTCAATCCAATTCTGCGTGTTTTTATAGGCAGCTGCACGCGGAGATGAACTCGTCTCCGCGGGTCCGCCATCTCCTGTTTCATAGTGCTCTAGCCGGCGCGGCGCGGCGAGAGACATCCCGCGTGTTCCCTCTGCTCGACTGCCGTAAGGCAGTATCAAAACATAGGAGGCGTCGTAAAAGAGACGGCGCACTAAAACGCCGTCCCACAAGGCCGGGCCTCAGTACACAGCCAGGCAGTTCCTCAAACTCCATCGCACAATACAGGAAGCCGTTCGCTTCTCCTCCTGATTCCGTTCAGCACTTTTATTTCTCCCGGCAAGCATCCACAGACAACGTTTATACCACTGTTAACTGTATACTGTTGAAGGATTCAGTCATTTTTAGATCCTGTGACAGGAAACTGTTTTCTCTACTGACGAGTAATAAAGACGCTTTCTTTATCATTCTGTTACGTATAGTCTTTGGTCTTCAGTTCTTTCTCCCTGCCTTGCGCTCTACAGTTAGTTGTTCGTGTTACTTGACGATTTTATACGACAAACAAGATTCATATACATCTATCCAATTATATTTGTTACAGGTCATGTTAATATCAAACTTGTAAAACAACATTATAGAGATATATCCTATTTTTAATCCTATTATTTTCGACAGATTTAGTTTTAAACCTTATTAAATAAGCTAGAGTAGCAATAATGAATTTTTCTATGTGTAATAAGTGTTTTAATCATTTTCATATACAGCGGAAGAACGGAAATTCATAGTTTCTCAAACGTGAAGTAATTTTAATTATTTTCTGTGATTGTCAGAGAACAATTCTTGTCTTGCTGCAGTACAAGGAACAAATATTTTTGATGAATAGCTGTTGCTGTTGTTTTTCGGGCTTTAGGGTACGTCATCTGATTATTAGGGCTCTCTGATGAATAGAATTTACCTTCACAATTCGCGGGAGTTTTAACATAATTGTTTTACATTTCGTTGTTATAAATTATTTTCAGTTAATATATATCATTTTACTACATTAAAATTTTCTAATAAGCATCGTATTGTTTGATAATCCTATCAACAATCTTAAACCAGAGATACGAATAAACGTCGTAAGGGACATAATATCTGGACATACAATCGGTAAATTAATTGATTAAAATTTTTGTTAAGTGTATTAAATTTAATAATATATTAGCGCCGATTTTCTTAATTTACATTATTTAACTACACTGCCAGACATACCCACAATGGGAGAAGGAGAAGAAATGCAAATTTCAGGGGTTGAGACGGTATTTGATGCTATGTCAGTGATAACAAAATCTAGTCAGATTTTCAAAGAACTTGGCAGTTTGAGCCCACTTATCAGTATGCTACTGTAACCAGTCTGGCCTGGAAGCATTGTCTTATTCGGATGGGAAGAGTATCATAAAGCCATTACTGTATATCATCTTCAGAGAAAACCTGGCCCACCACTGTTGTGATTAGTACTGGCACTGGGGAGGGGTTGACATCCGAGCTGGTCCCACATAATATGTTCTATCAGGGAAAAAATCTGGGGATTTTGCTTGTCCTG
This sequence comes from Vandiemenella viatica, assembly GCA_031002005.1. Taxonomy (NCBI): domain Eukaryota; kingdom Metazoa; phylum Arthropoda; class Insecta; order Orthoptera; family Morabidae; genus Vandiemenella; species Vandiemenella viatica. The sequence continues at coordinate 42,555,905 of JARYHS010013630.1, forward strand.
TTGAAAAATGACACCACGAAACCGTCGCATGAGAGGTAATGCATGAGGACACAGGATAACCGTGACGTACCGTTGTGTCTGTCAGAGTTCCCTCAATCACTACCAGCCGTGACCTGAAGTCATACTGACGCCATGACGCCAGGAGTATCAACGTTGAGCCTCTCCATTCACTGGAAGAATGGGACCTCTCCCCAGGTCGCCACCATGGTCATCCTAGGTAATGCTGAACACAATGCGATGCTGTTCATTGTGTTAAACGACTCCGCACTACCTAGAATGGACCATCGTTGACTAGAATGGCGGCGAGCTGGTCATGTGGACATGTAGTGTGTTTTTATGGGCACTGGTGATACTACACGCAATGCACAAAATGAAAAAGGGAGTCCGTCTTTGGGCACTACCTAATCGAAGTAAGGCAAGTTGAAGTCATCTCCTAGCTATAAGGCATGAAACAGAAATCGGCGGGGTACAATGTTAACACTGTTGCTCAACGGCTCGGAAAAACATTACGGTGGCTTATGGTGAAAAATGTCATTTTTTTAGCTGGTTCGATGCCTACGTATTACAATACACAGGACATAATTACAGCTATAGATATACTAGCTCCATGGGTTGCATGCTACTCATTCGGAAAACGCTCATGCTATTACTAACAGTTTACGCCTATTTTTTATCTGGTTTTAACTAGCTTTTCCACATCAGTAGCATTTTAATAACACTTTCTAATTGTGACTGTTAGTTGCAAAATCATTGCTATTAATCAGGAGAACTTTCAATCGTTGAAATTCTCTGAAGCTATGCTTAGCCCTCGGCGGAGATTTTCTTTGATTTGCCCGCGAACGTCTCCCCTCCCCCCGCCTCCCCCCGCCTCCCCCCGCCTTCCCCCCAAACCACATCTTCCACTTGTTTAACTCTGTACCGTTTCCGCCACCCGTGTAACCGATTCTCATTTTCACTATTCACTTATTCATGGGAAACCTATACGACTCGCCTTGATAGCGAAGATCGAATAGAGCCTAAAAATTCTGTCTCATTTGTGAAATCTTCTATACATTTTGTTGAGGCATTATCACATTTAATTTCGTGGCTTTTTATGCAGCTGATTGTTAATTGCAGTGTAGCATTAGCTAATTACGGAAGTGAATTATTTACAGTTGTTGGCAGCAATTAAGGGAAGGATTCTGTTGGATCTTACATAGTTGGGTACATTATGTATTTTCAATAAAATAAAATATGTGGGAAATACTGCGAAACAATATTTACTATTAGCATTCGGAATAACTACAGAGCTTACCAAACATGACAAGTTCTAAGGCAGAATTACAGCTGTCTTTTTTTTTTCTCTCTTTCTATTACTTTTCGGATTGAAAGAATTTCTGTTGGAAACTGCCGATGCATGTTGCTGGAAATAGTTACAACTCTTGACAGGACAATTTTGGAGTCGATATTCTTGACAGCATTTTGTGGTACAGTACCACAATCCGGCTACGAGTTCCCTGTATTAAATAGATCGATAAGCCTTATACATATAACGATTAAAGTGCAGAAAAGAATGTCAATATGAATATCCGTTCTGGTTGTCTATTGCTATATGAATTTCACTGAGGTCACAGTTTTCTCTTGCACATGCTCATCTGTGATTTATCCTGGCAGCCGGCACAGCAATTTACCGCTTAAGACTTGAAGGTACAATTTTCTCCGGAATGAAATAGTTCGCGGGGTATACAAGTAAACTCTCAACTTGAAGATGAGTATCATATAGAGAATAGTGAAACGGCCTTTTCAATGAGCTACACCATTTTAACAGTGAAACAGATAATCAGAAATATATGTAGGTATGACTGTAGTTGATATTACGCGAAACTGTCAATAACACTTTAAGTTGCATAGTGAAATTAATAGACAATTTTTTTAGTAGTTACGATTTTTACCATAGTTAAATGAAATTGGCAAAAATGTTATGCTGATAACAAATATTTTTTTAAAAAAATCAAGAAATAATTTATGGTCTCACGTTTTAGTTTACCGTTCTGGGATTCCTATTTTTCCGATCCTAATCACGCACACATCAAGTTGACGGTGTAATATTTAATCTATAATCCAGTTATTAATACAGTTACGAGATATAAAAATGAAGGGATACTTAACCATGTGAATAACAATTAAAATCTGCCAAAAATAACATACTTTGGAGGAAACGATCGAGATTTCAGTTTCTTTATATTTTGCCCGAGACATTAAACAAGATTCCTTTGTTGGGGTGTAAACTAAAGTTGCTGTCAAAATGAGAAGTTTGAACTTATATCAACTCTAGGGTTGGGAAAAGGTCACGAGGTTAAAAACGGTTCTTTTAGGATATGAAAAAAAGTTAAATAGAGTTAAAACTAAGCGCATTATTCCTCAACTTATATTCTACTTTTACCCTACATGACCACTGACCTCTTACTTTGGCAGAAGAGCAAAAATAGAAAATTTTTAGTCACTTTGTAAGGAATTTTTTTGAAAACGGTGAGGAGGGGCATCTTGAAATACGGTGCAAAAACATTTTAACAGGTTCCAAGTTGCTCCATAAACTCTGGTATGTTAAAAAACTGGTTTGGTCTGCCAGAAACAATGTCAAAGATAAAATATGGTTATTGAAGATATGGAAGAAACCGTCAAATATGTTGAGTTAAAATTTTCCGTAGTTATTAAATATGTTATTCCTCAACTTTTGTATTCAGTCAAAGCTCTTTACGCGCAGGAAATGTGGTCCGTAAATACGCCTCTAAAACAGAAACTGGGAAATTGAAGTCGTAATTTTTATAGGATCATAGGCGTTAGGTTCCAAGTTTACAGATCAATTCTGATTTTATCGAGTGACTGTGGAATTTATCAAACTAAACTTCTGATGCTTGTAACCTTCTATCCATGGGGAATGTTTACTCTCCAATTGGGAACTCTCTTGGGAGGATGATCTGCGGTGGTTCTCTGTTTCCTTTGCCAGTGTTTATTTGTATATGACTGTGATAGCGTGGGCGTTTATTATTGAGTGTTGAATGAAATGAGAGATGAAGAAGGGGAAGTGTGAAAATCGGTGACGGCCCATTCAGGCCTTTTCTTTAGAAAGAAGAGCCGCCAGCCTTAACGGCCACATCTGACGTACAAATCACAGCATCAACAGTGTACGTCTACACTCCACACACACTGTGGAGAGTGTAACGATACGATCGATAGATCGATTGTTTGCCGCAGAGCGGACTATCTGAGTATAGTAAGTAAGAGACAAGATGGCGCGAGATTATATTGAGGTGTAAGCGCGCGGAGTAATAACTGGATGTTCGATGTACTAATGAACTATAAGTCAGCTACAGAAACTTTATTAAGAGTGACTACAGACTTAATGGCAGTGATAATTTCAGTGTAAAGTGGTAATACGGAGGAACTGTGGAAAGTGAAATGTGTTGTAGTTGCATGTGTGGTAGCTGTGGCGATCATTAATGTCTTGTTCATTGCTTAAACGAGCCTGACAATCTTCAGATTCACGAAGTCCGATGAGTATTATACGTTTGGTGGTTTCCAAGGTGATTCGTAGTAGTTTTGTGAACTGTTTACTAAATAAATGAGTGTTAACTACATTCCGGAGTGATATTTCATTTGCATGCTCGTAGCTCCGTTGAATAACTTTATTTCGGGTAATTGCCCGTGGCGACTGTGGTCAATATCGAACCTGCAATAGATTTAAAGCTGCTAACAGAACTGAATATAACTATGAACTCGTGCATTGTCCAGCATCAGTACTAATTAAGTTAACCAATAGGGACAGACATATTTATTTATTCAAGCATTTATGCAGTTACGGCGTTACAAGAGGTATGGAATATAAGCCTTGATTTTGGCACACAATCCGGAGATTAAAAATTGTGCAACACCACCTCCCTACTCTGCCGGTCAAGTTCTGATATTGAAAATTTCTTCCACCATCAGAACACGAACCAGCTGACCATATGTAGGCGCCGGTCCCCACCACGGTGCTACAACCAACTGAACTAAAGACGCGGCATCGTGTGTTTATTTATTTATTATTGTTACATATTGGGACAGATATTTGGAATGATGGAAAACAGCACGTTGTAAAATTTTACTGACCTTTTTATGATTCCTGGGTTTACCTCGGGTAGATAAGATTTACCTCAGAACCCGTGGAATATTATCTTGCTGCTTCGGCTACTTAATTGGTCCGCATGATTCAAATACAAACCTATAAAAAAATAAAAACTTCTTTTAACGTTTGCATATATTTTCATTCATCAGACATCAAATGCTTCACAAATTACTGCTTCAATACATCATCAATAGTCTTATTGTCTCGATTAATTACACAATTTCTGTTCTAATCACCACTATGTGAGCGATGCTCACTCGTATCATACCCCCGGCCATCATCATTCTTTTTCGTCCGTGGACTGACCAAAGAATACTCTCACCAACACAGTTTACTTCTAAGATAATTACATACAAACTTGTAACAGCCCTCATACCTGAATTTTGAATAGTATTGTACTGTATGAAGTATTTGTAGTGAGCTAAAGTTTGTTTGAATATGATCTGGTATGTTTGTTTTGTAATTTCTTGTAAATCAGTGTATATAGACTTTGTTTTATGTAAGAAAATTATTTAAAGTCCATTTAATATGTTTAAGAACCAAATGGTGCAAGATGATTTCTTAAATGTTTGTAATTCCATATATTAATGTAAGTTACGATGTCTACAGGACAATTTTCTACAGTTTGAAAGGATTTCTGTAAATAATTTTGTATTTAAGTATCTCTAATTACCATTTCTGATCATTTTGTAATGTTGTTAATTAATTTTGTATTAATTCCGATTGTTTTTAATATGTTTTATTGTTTGAGTGATTGTTAATGATCGAGAAATATCGGGCGGATGCCTTTGAAGAATTCTCGTAATTTCGATAGAGACTATATAAACAGATCGGCTGGACAGAGTTAATTAGTTAGTTGACATCATTCAGTGTTACAGAGAGTTTCATTCATCCAGTTAGTTTATCTTTGCGACTGTTCAGAAGTGCATCTCTGTATTGTATCTATGCTTGTGAATATCGCTGACTTCGTTTAGATCAAATAAACAAACATCAACATAACCTTTTTTGGTGGACTTTTTAATTAATCAATATAGTAATTAATCCACCGAAGAACCTTAATATGGCTACGTTGACAGGACGAGGAGTCATTAAATCGTCCGAAGTACGTAATAAACTGTTTCGATATCCTAAATACAATGATTTGCAATGCTTCTCATCAAACTTAAATAAACAGGTAAATGTTAAATATAGAATACAAACAACAAAAGAAAAAGAAAATAACGAAGAAATACTAAAACAATAGATTTTTGATGTGAGGGAACTACGTTTCCTCACAACGTTGAAGGTGGAGATGGCAATGGTGGCAGTACAACTTCATAAGTCTCAGATACCATAAAATATCCCCGTGGAACTGAATACTGTTGTCGTTGCCAAAACATTGTACTAGATGCAAGGTGTTGATAACTGACAGGAATAGGAGAAGGTAAATCCTTTTTTCCTTAACTTGAAGCATTTCAACTTTTGGTCGTCAAGCGCTTGTTATCTGGCACTTTTTTATGTTCTTTGTACAGTATGAAACAAAATCCATACCGTCAACTTTATTCCACTGTATCGATGAATATCGGCGTGTCGAATTGATCGAAGGTACAGTCCAAACAGTGCGGATGCCACCAATCAATGTTCTCGAAGAATGACATGAAAATAAATTCACGCGGCCTTCGCGCGTTTCAACTTTCCGGCGGCTTATTGAAAAGTGTGGTACAGTCTGAAAAATAATGAGGCTGCCAATGTAAATTCTAAACTCGCAATTGAGCCGTACAGTTGAAAGCCGCGCGTTTTCCGCCACGACTGAACAACCCATGCGAGCGTGGGCAAAATATAACCGTCTCTTTCCTTAGTTGTAAGCTATGCTTTGCATCGTTTTGTTGAAAACATTTTCATACAATAATAAATTTTTGTGTTTTTAATTAGCTAGTGACGGTGCTCTCCATCTGTTGCGCGTTCTTCCTAACTGCCTCAACTAACTCGGTAATAGTTTCCTAATTTTTTTTGTTATGTGTTTACGCCTCGTCTATCTCGAGGTCGTTAGAGGAGGGAAAGCACGGGGGGGAGGGGACAAGGAACGGGAAGGAATTCGGCCATGGCCTTATGTAGGAACCATCTCGGCATTCACCTGGAGTTATTTGGGGAAATCATGGAAAACAAAATCTGGTTCCTAACATACTTTACACTAACCTAGCAAAGTTTAGCCAGACGTGAAGGTCAATCTTAAGACCTAAACAAAATCCGGACGGGACCGGAATTCAAAACCGTGAGCCACGCACTTTAACAACTTATATGAATGTTAGGAAATAACCAGTTTTCTATCGGTATAAACTGTTAAAGATCACATCTGAAATTCTTCAAAGAAACAGTTAAATGATTTACTAATTTTAGTGAAGTGGTAGGTCATCCACACCTATTCAGTAGTTTTCGCAATTACTTTTGATCGTAATTATACTGGCATTATGTTGCCAGCGAGAATACCGTACTTAATTTCCACTTTAAATCATTTTAAGCGATTTTATTATTCATATAACACTTGGCCACTGACAGCATTATCAATAAAATATTTTTAACAACTATGCCACCAGTTTCTTGGTATTTTTAGTAAAGTAAAATTAAATTCGATTTGTCGGGTATTCCACTACTGTCGTGGGTGGACTTACAATTTAATGTGTAATCCGGACCACGGAACGTCCTGGCGTAGCTAATATGATCAAATGTAACTCTTGAAAATTCCCGCCACCGGCGGGATTTGAACCGGGGACCAGATATACCTGGATAGTTGTGTTCTAAGAATTTACTCACTACTATGTTCGTAAATACTCGTATTTACGTGCAATCATAATTGTGGGTCAGTTCCAATACTCGGCACTGTATATGATAATACACCTACATTAAATGAGGAAATAAATACCCATTATTACGACGAACACTGACAGACAGGAGACAGTAGGGAAGGCGCCACCTGTGGCCCTTCGAACACAGCTGTGGCGCTGTGGAGCGTGAATAAAACAGGACGAGACGGACGGAGAGAGGCGTCATTCTGCGCTTAGCCGGACAGCCAGCTGCGCTCGTAAAGTGTATTACTCTGGAATGGGCTCCCCTCCCACACAGCTACTTCGCGCCAACACGTCGGCAGCTCCTCGACGCCTCCACCTCCCAGAGAAACGCCACTCCTGTTCTTACCCTGGATATTAAGCACTGTTATTACTTCTGAAGTACTGTTTACGACAACCGCTAGTGATTAAGCTTGTCTCTAAATGAGGTTCTTTAGTTTTGAAAATTTAGTGTCCGAAGATTGTACTTTCTATTGAGCGGTCTGGTAGCAAACTGGTTAGGGCACTTTCATTAGAAAGTTCGGTGCTATGGACCCGGGTTCAAATCTAGGTGGGGCCATGAATTTTTAAAAGGTTGTGTTTGATTATATGAGCTACACCAGGTCATTCGGTGGTTCGGATTCCGTGTTTAACTGTAGGTCCTAGAGGAAAGAAACTGCCCGTCCTACCCTTGACACAATGGCTTAGTATGCCTCCTTCGGAAGTATACAACCAACCTTCAGGTTGTGTACTAAGTTAATTTTATTTTTTATTAGGCGTGAGTAGGACGCATCTTATTACAAGCTGTTCATCGTATAAATAAACCGCTACACATTTTCACCAAATAATTTGTTAATAAACTTCCTTATATTTTCGGTCGATGTTGAGAAATCAATCAAATAAATACCGTGCTGCTACTAGGTAGTAATTGAATACTGGTAACGTACCCCCAACATTCAATAAAGCACTCAACTGGATTAATAATTATGGCAGTAGCTTCGAGTTAGTATCTGAGGATTAAAAAAAAAAGTATGGTTGTTGCTATAACTGTAATTTATTTGTGATCACCAAGTATACTTTCTGCTCTCTAACATCCGGACAATAACACATATTCACATACCAGCGAGAAAGATAGCGGTAGCAATTTTACTGCTTCAAGGCGCTGAACTTCTGTAAGTCGTAGATGCCTCTCCGTCCATCCTGGGAAACGATCACTGCTGTTGCTCACTAACAACTAATCTGTTGCCAAAAGTAACTGAACATTCAAGAAACATAAAGTGTGACGCTGACAATGCATAACTCAAAAAAATAAATAATACAACATTGTTAATTACAAATATTCATTAAAAATATACGGTATGTACCAAAGCGATATAATATGATTACAGAAATTATTTAAAAAGATCTAAAAAACATTTTAATGAAAAAATAACTAAAACGTAATAGAATAAATTGAAATAAGATCTCATGGTAATATAGTTATTGTACCATAAAATAAGTTAATATGTAACCCGCAGGTTGCTTGGATTTTTCCAAAGGAAGCATACTAAGTCATTGTGTCAGAAGTAGGATGGCCACTTCCATTCCTCTGGGACCTACAGTTTTATGTGGAATCCGAACCACGGAACGGCCAGGTGTAGCTAATATGATCAAACACGACTCTAAAATATTCATGTTCCCTGCGGGATTTGAACCCAGGATTTTAAAGCAAGCGTCTTATCCACTTTAAATATATATATATATGTATATAAAAGTATGGCCTTCGGTGCTTGCAACAATTTAGACAGCTCCAATCTGTTTTTATACAAACTGTTGAAGGAGGCTTTAATTATGATGTTGTGGACACTGTAGTGAGAACAGCACAAGACGAACACAACTCTTAATTAAAACCACCCATGCCGGAGACCGTACTCGAACAGGGGGCCCCTGCAATGCGTGGCCAGCGTGCTAGCCCCTATGCCAGAGACGGCATTTAAATGGCATTCGACTTTTTTACCTTTCAGCCAGCATCATCTTTGTTTCAGTTTTCAAAAATGTGTTAGAATCCTCAAGTGTTGCTGATAATCTCAAGTGAAAGAACAAGACAGAACGAACACAACACTTGATTAAAACTACCCATGCCCTGGGCTGGACTCGAACCGGCGACCTCTGCAAAGCGGAGCTAGCTCGCTAGCCGCGCGCTACTGAGGCCAGCATCCACTGAGCTACCATACCAGTAAGAGTCACCGTAAATGCTGTTCATTTAATTTAGGAAGGCCGAAAACGACTGTTATGTTACTATGAGTGGCTCCAAAACCACCCTCCGGCTATTACATCATCTCGATTATGACTCTTATACGGTTTTTGATAACCGTGATCTGTGTCATGACTTTTAGAACAGAGCTACTTTTAAGTCTCGAAAAGCCGAACCTGGACTAGTGCGTTAGGGCTTTTTGATCTCCAGTCAGACGTCTTAATCACTGAACCACCAGACCACTCAGTTAATAGAATATCGATGATGCGGTTTACATTAGCAGGAATTTAAATTAGGTACTCCTTAATGCCACAATCGACCGCTACCATTCTTTCACTGTTCTAATTTTTTTCATTCATGACCTCATTTGTTTCTGACGGTATCTAGAAACTAATAGACAAATATAGTTAAGAGAGAGACTTGAAATTGATGATTATAGTAAAAAATGAGACAGTCCATATTTAAACTTTCATTTGTAGTAAATAAGTACTAAACCATAAACGGGAAATGAAAATATTATTTGCAATCTAATTTTATTAAGAAAAGACACAGTAGGCGGAGCAAATGATTAAGATGGAGAAGAAATATTCTGAATTTTACATCGCTAAAATTTACGTGAAGAGCCAACTTTTGGCTTTACGCTCCGTCGACGTTGAGGCTATTAGAGGTGGAAAAGGACTAGTTACAAGGAAGCGGACGGAATTTGGCAATTACCTTTTGGAGGAACCATCACGGCATTCACCCGGTTTGATCTGAGGAAACAGTGGAAAACCAAAATATGGATGGCCGGATGGAGATTCGAACCCTCGTCCTGCCGGATGATAGTTCAGAGCGTTAAAACTCACTCACTATGGTCGGTGCGAAGGTCGGACTGGGGAAAAAGCTGTTAGAATAGGTGGCGTGCCCAAGCCATTGTACCCGACAGGACGGCGCCTAGTCACCAAGGATTATGACTAAATGGAAAGACTCGTGAAGGATTTCGCACAAAAAGTAGTCCTATTTATTCAGCATAACACATTTGTTTGGTAAAGTTGCATTTAGAAGGGTACGATCTGTATGACCTGAGCAGTAATCACACAACAATAGGTTCTTTTCATGGCTCTTTAATGGCGCTAGGAGAAAAGTGTGAAGGTCTGCATGGAAATGACACACACCACTATTTTATTTATTATCGATTGTTATTCTTAACATGTTCTCATGCGGTTCCGAGGGTTCGAGGTCCCTTGTCAGTATACCTGACACAGCGTGCATAGTTTTATTTTAGTTGGTAGCTTGTTTAATAATATTTCTAATGCTTGACTGTATAAATGTAGTTGTAAATAAAAGTATCTGAAGAAATGTTATATTGTTTTTGTTTCAATTATGTCTTGATATAAAAAATTGATTGCTTGTTTCATTTAATTTTATGGGTAAAATGACGTGTATTTGATATAAATCTATTAGCCTAATAAATAATCCAACTTTAGAAATGGATAGCTCTGTGTTCTGAAGAGTGTAATCAGGTAGTATTTTTCTTTACATATGGTTTTAGGCTTCGTCAAGGTCATTAGATGAGGGATGGGTCTGAGAACAGGGTACGGAAACGAATGCGGCCATGAACTTCTGAAAGAAAGATGCCGGCATTAACCGGGAGTTATTTGGGGAAACCATGGAAAATCCAAATCTGGATACTCGGACGGGGATTCGACCCGGCGTCCTCCCGAATACAAAGCAACAGCGTAAACCGCTCACCCACCACGCTCAGTAATAATTTGAAATATAATTTAATTGTGATAAGTGTTGTATTGGCACGTTATGTTTATATGAAGATTATTTGGAGTTTTCGGTTTCCAAGTCTTGCTATTGAAACTCCGAAATCAACAATAATTAATTAATACTGTTGAATTTTAAATGTATCTATAAAATTTTTTGATGTAATGAATAAATTTGCTGATAATCATCAGTGTAATTAATGAGTTGCAGAGAAGTAATATCTTAAAATGTTTAAAAATAGAAAAAATTCCTGAAAAAATAATACAATTGCCAGTGCAATATTTCAGTTCAGAAACTTGAACACAATGTTTGGATGTAATTCTTTTCTTAACTGAGATCGAACCAAATACGATTTAGACCTCTTGATCCGAAGACGCCGTTATTCTTACATTGAGAAGTAGGCTGAAGCAAAAATGAAGAATGAAACCGCTGAATTTCAAAATCCTGAATTTTGAAGGTAATTCTGATTCTGTGATTCCGTTAATATAGGTTTTTTAATATCAGAGATCTTAACAGTTAAGGTAGTTTTATATTTACTCCAACAAAAAAAGTTCTTGTCAGAATGCAAGAATTCTGTTTCCATTTGCAGAAACAATCTTCATAGAAGCCATCTGTCAAATGATATTATTTGCCAACGGTAAAGATGTTGTGACCTTTTGCCTGGAAACACTTCAATTTACTGGGAAATGAAAAAGGAGCATAAATTTTGCCCGCTACCAGATAATAACTCATAAATTTAAACGAGATGTCGGAGTACATGAAACGTAATTTTATCGCTGGCTAAAAAAGGTAGTGAAAGAACAATGTATTTAACAATTCGGTGAAACAAAGTGTATATAGTTTGCGAAAAATGTAATATCAGCAAAACACAGATTTTAATCACAAAGGTTACCGTGTTGTATGTAGCTGAAGATCACTCTTTTCGTTTCTGAGCCATGTTAAAAATTAACAGCTTGTTATGGTTCTTTGGGTGGTTTAATTACTGCATTAATTAAAAGTCCACCAAAAAACAAGGTTATGTGAAGATGTTCGTTTATTTTGATCCAATCAACAAGTCAGCGATATTCACAAGCATAGTTGTTACAATCCAAAGATGCAATACTGACTTACTGAATGAAAACTTGCATGAATGTCTCTGTAACACTGAATTAATACTAATACAAAACTGACTTCTCTGTCCAGGCGATCTGTTTATATAGAGTCTATCGAATTTACGAGAATTCTTCAAAGGCATCCGCCCGATATTTCTCGATCATTAACAATCACTCAAACAATCAAACATATTAAAAACAATCGGAATTGATACAAAATTAATTAATAACATTACAAAATGATTAGAAATGGTAATTAGAGATACTTGAATACAAGATTATATACAGAAATCCTTTCAAACGGTAGAAAATCGTCCTATAGACATCGTAAATTACAGTAATACATGGAATTACAAACTTTTAAGAAATTCTCTTGCACCATTCGGTTCTTAAACATATTAAATAGACTTTAAATAATTTTCTTACCTAAAACAAAAATCTATATACACTTATTTACAAGAATTAACATATCAAATCACTTTCAAGCAAACTTTGGCTCACTACAAATATTTCACACAGTACAATACTATTCACAATTCAGGTATTAGGGCTGTTACAAGCTTCTTTGGAAAAGATATTTTTTTCTGTATGAACACTACTGTCTATCACAAAGGTACCGGTATTATAGGTTTCTGACGATCACTTTCACTCAAATTTTTTAATGTAGTAGCATATGTTCAAAATTAGTAATTTATTTTGAAAAGATAACTTTTTTCTGTGTGAATATGCAACAACTAAGTTAAAAGATGTCCATTCCATGTTTGTACAACACTTCCATTTGTTGAAAAATAATAACTTTTTTAGCTAACGGAAGAGAATATATTTCGGTTTTCGTTAGATGAATGAGTCAAATAGTCTCCCAACTATATACCATCTGCAGTATAGACGACTAATTGGATACTTATGAATAAATGATTGCAAAGTTGGAGGAGGATACTAAGCAACGAGAGGTTCAGGTGGTCCGCATATATACATAGGAGCTCGTAATTACGTCCAACGTGCATTATCATTAATGTTATTATTTCTTTGTTGATTGCGAAGTAAGTGTACTGTGGTTTTATTTTGTAAATCATTCGTACGTCTTCGTGTAGAGCAGGGGTCTCCAAACTACGGCCCGCGGGCCACATCCGGCCCGCGGACAGATTTTGTCCGGCCCGCGGAGAGCTAGGCGAATTGTAGACCTTTTTTTTTTTTTTTTAGCTCTACTGTAATTTACGGACGCCCCCTAGCAAATTAAGTTTAGTTTACTGAAGTTTTCTCATTTTATGTTGGTTTTGGCCCTCGGAACTTACTGGAGTAATCAGTATGGCCCTAAGGCTGAAAAGTTTGGAGACCCCTGGTGTAGAGGATGTTCTGAAACGTTCTCGAACTCAATCAAGATCAACTCGAGTTAATGGCAGCACTGTCTAATCTTTTATCGCAATCATTCTGGCTATTTTTGTACCTCAATTTCTTCGGTCCTTGTGATGCTACATATCTCAAATTTCTGTTATACATATCTATGAGCAATGTTAGCAAATTTTGTTTCGTTCCTGCTTTTAGTTTGGATGTTCTTCATACCCAAATATCACTGATTTTGCCACTTACTCCCTCACTCACTGATGGTCATCAAACCTCTGAGGTACTTCCCGTTGTCGTAGAAAGCTGAAATTTGGTGCACAGTAAAATTGTACCCTTATATTATGAGTCTGAATTTCCGTATCTCTATCCCTTATCTACACCTAACGTGAAATCAATTTCTACCGTAATAGCTTTATGTACCTTAGATTGTCACTATAGAAGTAAATTACTTAAATTTAACTAATGTATAAAAAAATGAGTCATATTGGCCAAATTACCAGACTTTTTTCATAACAAAAGATCTACACAACCGATCTATAGCACTAATCTGTTTTAGAAAGTGAAGTGAATTCACACTACAAAGGATAGACTTGGATCAGAACAAGATCTCATAACTTTTTGTCACTACACATGCACGAGACTTGGCCTATTTTTGCAAGAATTGTTTTTGTGGGATAATCAAATACTGTAATGACAATCAAGATTTCAGGAACAGTATTAACTAGTATGCGTAAAGAGTGATTTTTAATGATATTTAAAGCAATGATTGTTTTTGATAGCGTCGCCAGTTTCTCAGAATACCCCCGTACTGTTTCTGGATGAGAAATTTCGGAAAAGCTTTCAGCATTTGCTGAAAACCGTGGGAAACCAAAAACTGGATGCCCGGATAGGGATTCGAACCAGCGTCTTCACGTATATGAAGCGAGATGGTTACTGCTCTCCCACCACTCTCGGTAGCAAGGTTCTAGTAGATTATCGACGTCTCGTTTGGCTAGCCGTATGTATGAGAACAGTTTTTCAGCAGTGTGTGCGAACTCGTAATCAGCATTTTCAAGTCTGGAGTGTAATAAACATTCAATATATTCATTGGTTCAATTTTAGTATCGTAATCGTTGTAAACAATCGGTTCTGACTTCATTGATGGTATTGCACAGTTACTAAAAATTCAATTTTTTAATGTCGTTTTCGGTCTCATATATCCGATATAACATCGTCTCAATTATATACGGCAAAAATTTTCTTATTATTTGCTTGTAGATATGATTAAAAATGTGCAAACTACATTTACGTCTATACTCTGTAATTCACATAGCGTTCTTACAACAACACTATTCTTCATTCGACCATTGCAATCCATAACGGCACTATTACGTTTTCCTGTCAGATACACGAATAAATTTCTAGAGAAGTAGAAATTTCTCCCTCTTCGACGACTCACTGAAACCGTACAATTAAGAAATCTCGAATATATTGACAAATCTGTTGCAATATTTCGCAAGCTGGATTTTTGTTAACATCCAATTGTGTGCAACGATGTTCAAAGCTTTCTGGAAGTGCAAATAACAATACAAAATGCATCTACTTGCAATCCTTCACCAATAGCTTTAATGACGTTATGAGAAAATATAGCCAGCTGTGTTTCAGGAGATCTATTCTTTAGACATCCGTGATAGTTTAGTGCAGGAGATTCATAATGTTTGAATGTATGATGCACTCCAAAATTCTACTGCAGACAGGTGTTCTACATCTACATCTATACTCTGCAATTCACAAATATTGTGTGTGTTAGAGGGTGCAAAGCACCAATCCTAATTCTGTGCATTTCAATCCCCAAAGAAAGAGTACATAAGAGTACATAAAAGTATCAGTACGGCATCTTATTTCTCTAATCTTATCCCTCCTGTCTTAAATAGGTTGGCGGAAGAAGTATTTCATTGCACTCATAAATTAAAGATTTTCGCGTATTCTCCAACAAATTCAAACGAAAACGACGTCGTCCGTCCGCCAAAAAATCCCAGCCCAACTCAAGTATCAACTCTGTGATACTTTCGTAAGGACTGTAACGACCAGTAACGAATGGAGCAGCTCTCTTCTGTACTTTATCTAACGTGTCAATCAATCGCAATCAAATGTTGGAGTAACCTACGCTCTCCTCCATGTGTTAATAAGAAACGCCATACTATGGAAACACTCTTACTGGTATATCCAGGTGCTTTCAAATTTTTAAGAATATTCAGTCGCTTCACGGTACTTGTCTATATTTAACAAAACGTGGAAGCCAAGTCTAACTCTCGCGGCTTCCAGAAAACGGTATGCTATTACCACTTATACTGGCGACTGAATGTTTGGATGCTATATTAAAGAGGTCTTCTCGTCACTGTTATCACTAATCTAACATCGGTTTCGTATCAATGATTTTATGTTATTGGAATTACAAGTGAGTGGATTTACCCATGACGAAAGTTGATTATGGTTTTCTGCGGGAGTTTCTGAAAGCGAATTTTGAGGGAATTCGTAAAAAGCCTCACACATAGCATTTGTCATACGCCCGCTTTACTCCGTCAAGGTCTCAAGGTTCCCGTCTTCTCGAATATGTGTGTATCCTTGTCAGCGTTTTGAACAATCCTTTCCTCCCCCCGCATGTACAGTACTTACTATGGAGAATTTTTGCCTTCTATTACTTCCCGGTTCAATATATATATTTATTAATACCTACCTTAATTATGCACGTGAAACATTGTCACATCTTTACAACGGTCCCTCCTCTTATATAAGTGAGCGACAAAAATCCTTTAGATACATACTAAATGTTTAATTCGAACCTTTTTTAATTTTAAACATTCTTTTCTTTTTATCTTTTATGCTTAACTATTGATTTAACAGGTACAATTACAGTTTTTTCCTTTTTTTGTTAAAATGTCATCGAATAAGTCTTTCCTGTTGGTAACAACGGGATCTAAAATATTTTGTTTGCTATTAAGACACCGTGTTGATTGTGTAACCAGCAGTTTAAGACAGTTATCAGAGAACATATCGAGAACGATTATCCCTGTTACCAGTGTTGTAAGCGTAATTAATTCAGTCAACGTAGGCCAGGTTTAAGTGACCTAGGATTATTGCATGATCCGGGAAACGTCTGATTATATAATGCAAATTGTTTTTCAGCGCCTTGGCAGTCAGCATCTGGTGGACGGTAGACGGAGCCTATTTCTCTTTTTGCTTTAATTGCATTTAGTTTAAATCATAACATTCCGTAAAATGAATAAACTTCCATTTCGATACATTGGAGGATTTCACTTACGACTATAAATATACCACGTTCTCGATTTTATTAAACATTTCAACAGAATTTATATTCGTTTATAACCATTTTTCTTTGTCGATTACGATGTTTGCTTTGTAATAGTATTAACGCTTACTAGTTCCGGGAGTTGGTTGCAATCACTTCAACATTAACGATAAGAACGTTCAATTACTGTAATTTCCTCGGAATACGACCGACATGCGATGGATTATTTGTTTGGGCTGCTCAGTCGACATGATACTCTGTATACGATCTATGATAGGTACATGTGGATACTGATTACTAGACCAACGCTTCTGTAGCTGTGCTTGCGATATAAACGCTGATTTTGCATAAGTGGTAGTATCAGAAAGGGTCAGACTTACAGAGAAAGCATTTAATTTCGCCAATCCTTTGTATTTTTTTTTTTTTTTTTTTTTTTAGATAAACGAAAGTGACGGTATTGTGAAACGGTGGAAACTGGAAGCTACCTACAGTATTTTTGTACGAGGTGCATAAACGGCTGTGAATGATGGAATTTTTAACGTGTTACATCTATATTATTGCTGGTCACGATAGTGAGATATCTCATGAAACACAAACAGTGCCAAACACAGAATTTGATCAAAGTTTTAATACGAAATATGATAGCATTTGTGTTTCTAGTTGTTGTGATTTACGATCTAGTATCGTATCTCAGATACCATGAGTTGAACCTGCATTGAAATTACGAGTATTTGTTCATTTATGATACCTATATTAGCAGATTAGATTTAGATGCGTTACTCCACCTATGAGTTGTAATAAGTAGATGCATTACATTTACTCTTTGGTATGTGGTTTTTGCTTGTATTTTCGGTGTTCTTTGAAGGGCTTTAACCCTGTTGGTACTGGAAAGCGGCACTATTTGATATATTTCTGTCCATTCTGGACATCGATTTAAGTTTTTCGACTCATCAGTGTCAGTGTAATCAAACATGAGAGAGGAATGAGGATTAAGAGAAATCAATGGAATGAAATTGGACCATTGTCACCAGAAGTGATTTAAATAAAACATTGAAAACTGTAATCAGAATATCCGGATGAGTATTAGACACCGCGTCGTTAAGAACTCCAGGCTATTCACGTGCTATCTAGTCAAATAAGGTGAAATTTCGAACTTTTAAGTCAAACCTCACAATTGCATGTGGAGGGTACTATTATCTCGATAAATCAATGACATTAACAGATCTATCCTAATCGTAAGACTCCTTCACGTAGATCTAGAGCTAACTGAACGCACCAAATTTAAGAAGAGCCCAAAGAAAGTGACTCCTTCAGAGGCAGACATTGCGATCTTTAATAGGTAAACACATTCATCCTTGCTCCACGTGTACAGTAGTGTATTAATCTTGTCTTTATCAGTTGTAATTCCGGATTTATAATGGTTTTAAGTTTTTCAACTTTGCGCCTCACAATCCAGATTTATATAACTAACTGATTTGGTTGGATCCTCAAGAAAGGGACATGGGAAACAAGTGTTTCAGAAGTAGGACGGCCATTTCTTTTCCTCCAGGACATGCAGTTTAATGTGAAATCCAATCCGTCATGGCATTGCTAATATGACCATACAAAAGCCACTAAAATTTCTGGCCGCACCTGCATTCAAACTAGGGACCGCGAATTCTGATGGCGAGAATTTTATCAATTGAGTTACCACCCGTATAATATTTCCTATAAATCCAAAATACCATGATTGTTTCGAAGTAAGTTCAACTGAAAATCTGTGATACCACTTTTCTGAACTCGAAGAGACGAAAGGCTTTAAGGATGTGGGATATTACTCTCTATATTGGGGTGAGACGTATATAAGGAAGATTGCTGTTGCGAATTACGTGCAGACTGTGTCTTGTGTGGACGTTTCCCCGTCCTAAGCCGCAGGCCGCCATCCAATTTGCAGACTGCTGCCAGAGGCGGTGAGGGAGCAATTCGGCGGCCCCCATTAACGCCTCGGATCAAAGGCGACCAATAATCTCGTCGCGGCTGCCGAGGGGCTGTGCCGGCTCAGATGGTGACGAAGCAGAGGCACCAGGTATCATTCCAAAACGAGATGAGTATGGAAAACAAACTTTGTTCTTCTGCTCATCGACTCACTCTCTGTTAGGACTTTGAACCTTTATATTAAAATAAAACTATATTTTGTACTTAACACCATCACCATCAGTCTTCTGCGAGGACATTGTGGTATGTTCAGGCTCTAATATACGAATACACCTATTGACAGCATGTAAATAGTACATAAGAGTGCCGCTCGAATTGCGACTGCTTGCTTTTGCTCTTACGAAAGCAACACAGCATTGATACGTCGATTGCGCTGGTTTTGTCTAGCGGACAGATGACGTAGATTTCGGGTAAATATTTTGGTTATCATTCTAACATTCACTTTCATTTATTAGTGCGACGAAATACTTCGTCCAACAAACTATTAGGGTCGTAATGAAAGGACATATAAGCTTAGGAAAGTAAGGTGTCGTAGTGATTCTTATATGAATTATTTCTTGTCTTGTGGCATTCCATTTTGGAATTTCCAAAGGTTAGTTTTGGTGCAAAGAATTGCAGAATGTAAATTGTTCCCAACATTTTGTAAGTCTTACTTGAGATCCATTTCGTTGTGATCTAATAATGGGATATATAAAGAGGTCCGTTCATTATCCATTCTCAAGGCACGTTCGTAAAATCGATGTGTAATTTTCGATTTTTTCAGTTAATTTGAATATCTGCAAGTCTCTATCCAAGAATTTGCATGCTAGTCAAGTGTTAAGAATTTTATATGTGACATCTCCATTCACCTTGTAAGAAGTTTATCAAGCGTTGACATTCTGAGACATGCAACAAACATTTACACCGTTAGTGCTTTCTAGAGCTTCAGAAATATTTATTTTCTTACTTGCTTCCATATTCCCCTTTTTATTATGCCACAAACCTACTATTCTATAAGCACTCCTTAATAACTGAAGTTCAATATTTGCTTCACAATGTTCTGATTAATAATTATTTTTATGTTCTGTGTTCCTTTTCGATAGAACGTCATGATTTTGTTTTGCTTTCTGAAGTTACCAAATCATATCTGTTGGCTGATAAATTCAAAAACAACAAAGCTGTTTGGATTGTTAATATTATCCATTAAATTATTAGAATTTCGGTTAAATTATCAGCATTCTCCATTAAATAATGTAATGTGTTATTGCGAAATGTGCGAGCTTTGAACGAATGTCCTTTTGTCTTCTTCTGTTCGTTGTTGTTGAGGCAGGAAGCATACCAGTATCAACCTCGGTTACAAAGGAAGGATACCGGAAACCTTAATCAGCATGACCGAAAACAAGTAGTGTACCCGCATCATTTGTAGATTCCTGTTGTCCAGCACAGGTGCCACTTAACACACACAGCTAAACTGATAATCTATTCAAGACTAAACGAGCAGAAAAACGTTGTTTGTTACCTCTGACAAAAACTGATTTCACTGGTGTATCTTCAATACAAGGTGGCCAGATACTGATTGCCTCCTTCTTTTTTAGTCCCTATTGACGTTATTAGAGGTTGAGAGAATATATGGGTCATGGACGGGAATGTATACAACCATAAACTTTTGAAGGTACCATTCACGCATTCGCTTGTAGTTAATCTGGGAAACCACGAAAAACCGAAATTATGACGCGTTCTACACTACGGAGATCAATCGAATAATGGCACCCTGACAAGGGTGTCTCGAAGCTAATGAGCCTTCACTGAGAAAAATTATTTTGAATGTTGTTGAACCATACCAGTTATTAGTTTATTGTTTGCATTAACTGTGTCTTGTATAGTAGGAAATTGTGTTCTGCAAACGGCCGTCTACTCACGCTCGAACTCGCACGGTTAATTCTATAAGCAGTCCTATCCGGGCGAGCTGTGCCCGTTGGAAGTTCCCAAGGGTCGGTGCTCAAACGAAGGCTCGGTGGGCAAACGAAGACTCGGCAGTGCAGGAATAGAG
The DNA here is from genome assembly GCA_031002005.1 of Vandiemenella viatica. Classification (NCBI taxonomy): domain Eukaryota; kingdom Metazoa; phylum Arthropoda; class Insecta; order Orthoptera; family Morabidae; genus Vandiemenella; species Vandiemenella viatica. The sequence goes on from JARYHS010013630.1 coordinate 42,576,559, forward strand.
CGTAATGTCTTCATCTCGCGTGCCGTGCTACAACGATAGTACATCATTAAAAACTGGGCAAGACTGTTCGTCAGGGGCATTCTCGTTTGTATAATATATCAATGATTACTACCCACATTTTGTGTGTGTTCTATCAATTGAATCGCCATAGACATGAAGTGTAATGTGTATGTGTTTGCTATACATATGTAACAGAAGTATTACAAACTATGAGATCAGAACACTGTGTAATGAAAACTATAACAAAAATAAATTATCTATAGTAATTGACATACATTAACTATACTCTGAATCCACTTTTTAGTGCTCTATGATTTGTATGGATGTTTCAGATATATGCGACGTCTTGTAAGGATTTGTACCTATTAATGCACAACACGGAACTCATTTTAATGACATAATTGATATCACTCTAATAATTAATTGTTAATTACCAAAGTATCAATGTTATATTCAAAGAAAGATTGTTTTTTTTTTTTTTAATATCGGAAGATCGCTACAAAAATGTTTAAATGTGGTGGAATTTGCCGATTTTTACTTTTTCATTAACATACAGTTATGACTGGTCGTTAAGTATCTGAATTTTCAAAAAATAAACGTATACAGTCTTGTAAAATGATACAACAATACATAGAAAATAAGAGGAAGACATAGACTCTCCACTCTTTAATTTTTAAGTTAATTCATTCTTCGTTTTAGCTACTTTAAGACTGAGATGTAGTTCATGTCTGTCACAATTGTACAGGTCGAGAACTAGCGTGGCTTCGTCACCACACAGCAAGCAAATAACAGACCGAGCCTACTATCAGGCTCGAGCTTACGTCCAGTCTCCGTCATCTGTATTGCATTTTCGGCATCTGGCCCGCAGATGTCGCGCTGACAGCGACAAACCGAGAGAGCCTAGACAGAGTTTGCACGACTCTAGTAGTGTTTTAAAGCAATAATTTTTCATAAGTTGTTGAAAGAAAAGAAAAAGAGAACTGAGTGAACCTATGACGACGCCTGTGAGGCACGCTGTCCCGCGACACGTGCGGCCGGCTGTAAGCCAAGTTTTGCCATAGGCGCCGTTTCTCCTGGGGCTCACGTTTACTGCTTGAGGCCAAGTGCTGCGTCGTGTTTAACCTGTGCTGCTCGCGTCTCTCTAGCCGCTGGCTGTTGGTTTAATACGGAAAACACTTCGCTGCGGCGGCAAACTTTGCCGGCTCTCTCTCCCGCGAAGTGTTTAACAGCCGTACTCTTCTCTGAACGGTGCCGGCTCACCGAGGCCGTGTGTTAAATATAGCCAAAGGTGTTGGCTCAACCTCGGGGCTTACAGGCATAGGTTCTATAAATTGTCATAGAATTCTGACATATTTACCTACAAATTGACTGATTCCTAGGATTTCTCGAAGATAAAATATGGCAACAATTTTTCGAACATTTCTCTAATTATGAACTACCTTCCATTTATCGTTTAACTTTTACAGCTGTACTTATCGATTCACAAAACTGTGAGTGGAAGAGGGTGGTTATTACCAAAGTTAACCTCTCTTCTCTGCATTCCAATCGCTAATTGCGAGGGCAATGAAATAAGACGTAGAAGCATAAGTGTGATATTTACTTGTAATTAATGATTTCTGACCGAATTTCCATTAGCTGTTAGTAAATATTAGAAAGTAAATATCCGGATTGTTGTTAATAAGAGTCAAAGTATATTAAGTGCAAAATTTTACCAACATTAAATATCCCAACTAACGAAATGAAGTAACTTCGAAAACTGGATAACTCTGGAAATCACAAATTCTTCACAGGTTTGCCGCCGGATGATATTTTCAAATTACAAGATTTGGCGGCTAGCATTGCCGCCATCATCGGGTCCATTGTACTTAAGAGAACAGCAAGAACAAGTTCTTCTTGTTGTTGTTGTTGTTGTTCTATTAAGTAAAATGGACCCGATGATGGCGGCAGTGCAAGCCGCCGAAAGCTTGTCATTTGAAAATATCATCCGGCGGCAAACCTGTGAAGAATTTGTGTCAAAGATACGCCGGGAAAGCCTTGTTTCTCATATTGTAAGGTACGTTAATAAGACAAGAATAGTTACAGCAGAAAATATGAGAAATCAGCGCCGGCGTTAGGGAAGGGTAAGCGGGTCAAAAGTAGCCGGGCCCACCGGCTGATGGGGGGCACCGAATACTGATTGTAGGGGTCCTCAGGTCATGAAGCCAAGAATCCACCCATTGTTGTCCGGCCAGTTTGTAGAGCTAAAAAAAAAGTCGCCCATTTTACCCCGGGCCCGAAATTCGTAGCGCCGGCCCTGTGAGTAATACCCGTCTGGATAGAAAATGATCGTTATTTACCGCTACTGAATTGAAATTGAAACATACGGGACTACACGAAATCAACAATCATATGCCAGTTACAACTCGATTATTATATACTAATGTACGTTTAGTCCAAATGATTTCTTTCAGTTCCTACAGTACCTGGCAATTCCCACATGGATTATCAGATATGGTGATACGTGTTACCATTAAAAACTATGTTACTTATGTCAAAATATTCTTGTTCAGGTATCGTAGCTTGAGCTTTTCACTACCAATTCAAGGTGACAGCCTTGGAAAGGAGTATACATGATTATTCTGCTGGCTTAAGTTAACAGGTTCTCACAGTAATTACAGTGCAGTGCTTAGAATAATAGCATGCTATAGTTTCTTTGATAGAAACGCAATTAATTAAACAGAGCCACTGTATCATGGAAATCCTTTATCGTAATTGCCTCACTTACTTACATGGCCCACGACAGACACAAGTTACCATTGGCTAGTACGTGGATCAATTAATACTGGTATACGCTATTTTCTACTCTTTTTCAATCTGCCCCTTACAACATTGAATTATATTGCTGTTATGTACTATTTAATTTCCACGATGGCGAGTCAAGAAAGAACTGATTTGAAATCCACTTTATCCTCGCGTTGTACAACACTTTCCAGTCACGTAGTTTGTATCCGGTAATTACTTATTGCCTTAATCTGTAGGTGTGTTAAGTAATGACTGATCTATTCGCTACCGGGAATGGTAAATCAATCAGAACACAGTTCTTTGTAATGGAGGAAACGTTTCGCTTTTGTGGCAGATATCAGGTTGACCAGCCTTGTTGATTAAGTATTATCTGATGAAGAAATATTATTACGATAAAGTAATGAACATGAAATAACGAAACAGGTTCCATGGCTCTTCAGTTAGTGCAAGGCAAGTGTAATCATGCTGCTGAATAAATGGAAATATCAGTTTCTGAGATCTAGAAAATCTGCGTCTATGGATAATTAATTTTATGAATTCAATCAGCTTACTTTGAAAATTAAATCAAATGATTGATTGCATAACGAATGGAATACCATACAATGGAACTACCTAAACATGACGTTTCAGTGGCAAAACAACACAAGTAACTTCAATTAACTGAATCCGATTAGGTCATGCGATTTTAACGTAATGCATTTCTTAACTCTACTGGTTAACGCACTGGCCCGGCATGCGGGAGGACATTGGTTCGGATCCCCCTGCGGCCATCCAAATTTTTGTTTTCCACAGTTTCCTGATCTCTACGGGTGAATGCCGGGATAGTTCCTTCAAAGGGTCGAATTCTTTCCAGCTCCTTGTTTTCCAGCCTGTCCCCTCGCTACAGATCACGACGTCGATGGGGAGTAAAGCCCTATGCAAGCAAAAAAATAATTATACTGCTGTAGTATGTTATTAAACAAGATTCTTAGAAACTGCATTCAAATTTTTTTTTTTTTTTTTAATTTCAACAGCAGCTTTTTCAGATCCTTTGTGAAGTTAAATAATAGATAGTGTATGTTAGAAGTGAATTGCAGAGTATATATGTAGATGTAGATGTAGAAGTTATTGGACTGTTATGAAACTTGCTATCAATTATTCTCAAATTAGAAACTGTTTCTGGCTCATTTAAAAAGGCAGGTAATACGCATAATAATGCATGCCCCTCCATCTCCACCCCATCTACGAGTATTTATGTAAAGTCCAGCAACGTTACTTTTAATTGGTGCAAGTGGTCAGTTAAAGCCTCCTATAATTTTGAGGAGGTGGTAGTATGTGCTGTACCTGGACCAAAAAAGTTTGTATCTATCAGATCATAAATGGGTTCTGCAACATAATAGGAAACTAACGGGGTGACAGGCTAATGTAACAGGTGAAAGCAAGTTTACGGTCGAAGAAATGACTGACGTTCCGTTTTCTGTACCCCGGAAGCCTGAAGAAAGTACTAAAGGCACATGACCTCCACAAACTTACACCGAAAAATAATATACCAGTGAATGAGAATAATCTTTTTTTGTGTGTGTGAATACTTCTGGACAGTGTGGGTGAGATAACTTAACAAATATTAGGATATTATCATATTTCGATTGTTGGATGAGGAGATATAGTTGTTTGGAGTGAAGCGAATAATCTGGTCGTTTTAGTGCATTTCTTCTCGTCAGTAAGATTTATCACCTTATCTAGCCTGTGCAGCAACTTGGCTACGATTTTTTTTTTTTTTTTTTTTAGTAGTACTGAGATATATACTTTACTCATTTGTATCCAATAACACTATTAAAAATAAACTTACGAAGTGCGATATTAAATCCTTACCTTAGGAGAAGTTACTGAATCCAATTTTCAAACAAACGCTGTTTGCTGCTTCAGAACGTGATTGTGAGAACACAGAGATTAGGAGTGATTAAACACTCTCAAGTATTTAGTGCTACTTAGTGTGGTTTTATGGCCGCTATTGTCTTACTCACTTGTCATACTCAGAACTTGATAGTAAACCATATTGTCTTATACAATCTAAGTGTCCAAGCTATGTGCTGAAATTATCAAGAATGCTACTAAAATTAACCGCGCATTATCTGATCCCAGCGCATCATCATCATGGAAATACTTATTGTTATCAAACTGCTGCAAATGGTCACCAAGCTGCTGTGCATACCAATGACTTGCCACCGAGTGGTTCAATTTGATGATAAAACCCATCCACATCAGGTAAATGAGTTCCACATCACTATGGAATCACTATCCATCAGGAGAATGCCTTACTGACAAATAGTTTGATTCGCCTCAATGGGTCTCACTCGCTTCAGAAATCGCCGTGTAACAACAGGAAATGTGACTCATTACGATACTGTGTGAGTTTATTGAAGTCCGGTGATGAAATGCAAATTTAGCTCGACTTATTTCTTCGATATTAAGTTGACAAATACGTATATGGTCCAATTCTACAATCTTGGCTACATTTTTGTATCAGTTTACCGTGAGGTTTATTCAGACAGTTCGATATCTTCTTATAGCTGTTAATTTGTACCACCCAGAGTTCACGTGTAGGGAAATTGAACGTTATACCTATGGACGTAAAGCTTTTTGAGGTTTTGGAGCCTTTAAAGGAACCATAGCGAACATACATGATGTATCGAGCAATGCAACTGAACGGATATAAACACTAGATCTAGAAATACAATAATGTACGAGCTTGTGATATGAAATTTGTCCACATCTTTTGTATATCTTATTAAATACCGCACATAAATAGTAAAAGAGATATCATATAAATGAGACTAATCCAAACTTGCCTTCTTCCAGTAATCAAGGGTTCAACGCTTGTCTCCGCTAGCTGTGGTATGTCCTAGATCGAGCTGCGAGTTAAAGTACCAGACTAATGCTTCTGCTGATTAATATAAATTCGCTGGACATATCTTCAGTACGTTCATCATTAACTGTGGCAACCAGCTCACGGCATGCCGTTCGTTTGTTAACACTGACTCGTCTGCTCACCCGTCGCCCATTTAGCAGACGTGGCTTGCCACTGCATTGTCTAGTATGAGAGGTGTATTTTAGGAGCTCTGGTAACTGAACTACGGTATATTTTAATCGGAGTTCTATCTATGGAACACTCACAGTCTATGGAAAAGTAAAATCGTTGAAATGGAGTACTGGGGGAACTTTCTTTGTTAGCAGGGAGGATGACAGAAGCGGAATACATAGACCTGAAATAGTGACGAGAATAGTTGTTTCCGTGCGGGACTCTGTCCGTGGAGAGGAACAATCGATAATTATCGGCTACCATCTTGCAGAAGTGTAGTATCCGAGTGAAACTCACACCACTAAATTTTAAGGGTTGGACTATTTGCGACGTTGTATTATATATGAAGATGCAGCAATGCTTACTTACGTGTGATTATCAGGTCAAATACTGTGACACCGATGTGGTAAGAAGCGGTTAATTTATTCGTTTGTATCACTTCTGGCCCATCCTCTTCCAAGAAGCGTGCTATTTGAGTGATCTAGTTCGTAACTTCATTTGTCCGCGGGCAACTCTTGGCGTATAGTTTAATAACCTACTTATGAACCATATTGTGAATACTTTATGACTACTGAATTATCCTTTGAGGTAATATATGATTCAGATTTTCTCCATTCACATATTTTCAGCTTGTCGGCCGTGTACAATAAACCTAATTTTATTAATGCAAGTTCATGATCTAACTCATTGAGGGACTGTAATAGCCTATCATAAATTAAGCCATTATTTGATGAGTTCTGTGACAAGACTAGTTTTTACGATAATCGCCAGTGTTGTTTCGTTGGAAAGGTAATTGACGAAACAATGAGAAGAACATCGATCCACCAATTCATGAACTCGTTAACCTGAGACATTATTATCATCAATTACGCCGTTATACACCGTTGGCATTGAGGATAATGCTGACTATTGCAGCCGCTTACGAAATGCTATGCCCCATTCTTAGCGCTCCATCTCCCATTCCACAAAAAAGAATGTTTTATTATCGTCGGGAAGTTACCACCACGTTGTTCAATCTTTCAGAGCAGCTGCGGGTATAGCTAACAGCACATACATCTGCATATGTATTTCCCTCTGACACTATGCATGTGCCACATGTACATTTACTGCTGCTTTCCTCAGAATATTGGTATGTCAGAATGTTGTGAGACTAATTAATATTAAAACAATCATTTGTTTATTTATTTAGTCATGATGAAATTAGAAGAATAAAATCCCATAACAGTCTAGCGGTACGTTCATTGCCCATTCTTGAAATCACGAGACTGAAAAGAAGAAGATATCGTGAATAAGAATATACTAGATGACCCATGTGAAAATTTCTGGAATACAATGGATAGTAAGGTTGGGAGTTTGTAATAGGATGAAAGAAGAACAGCCTCATTTGTTTCAATTATTTATTTGTTTTGCGTAATAGGTACGTAACAAAAGTTGACGCCAGTGAAGCAGTTTAATAATATCTCTGTGGCTTGTGCTGCTGCTATCTAGCGGCTTGGCTCTGAACTGTCTCATGCGCGCACATTCACAGTTATTACTTTTGCCCTTTAAGAGTCTAATTCTGAAAAATCTCTTTCTTAATAGATGATGTGACAAAAACATAAACCTTAATCTTTAATGTGATAAAAAAAAAATACAATAGGGAAATAATGATAATTTTGCACTTTAAGGGTCGAATTCAGAAAAATTCCTTTCTTAAAATATGTGTGACCATGGAGGGGGCTTTAATAATTAAAATGATACCTCATTTATCTATATCAGTTAGATATCAAGGGTGATAAATGGCTCATGACGGAAAAACGTGTTACAGAAATATTGAAACTTTTTCCCTTTAAGGGTCGAATTCCAAACAAAAATCCTTTTTTAAAATATGATGTGACGAAATTGGAGACAGTGAGATTTAAAATCACACCTCATTCATAGATTTCGATTAATTATGAAAGGAGATATGACATGTGACAAAATAATACCTTTTAGAAATAATTAATATGATTATTTTGGAAGTTGATACGTAGAATAATTTTAGATGATATAAAGAAAACAGACCGAATTGTCAGTGTCGAACCTGTGATTTTTGGAGAAGTTTGTTATTCCATGACGAATCACTCAGTTATTCAGAAATGTATAACGGGTCTTGGTTTAGAATATGATTCTTCATTAAAGGAAAAATATTTATTAAACTGAGTCTACTTTTCTCTAAAACGTAAATTATTCTGACTCTTAAATCAAATGGCGACGTAAATAACGGACCTGCAAATTCATAAATTCATAAAACTAAAATAGAAAGGAAACGACGAGGCTTGCGGATCCTACACAGTGTATGATATGTATATGTCTGCTACGGTAGGTTGTAGTAATAAGAGATGATTCAAGCAGAGGACAATTTTAATCATATTATTTCTTAAGAAACTTTAGTAAAAATTAATCATTACTTTACCGTCCTTGCTTACGCAAGTTTTCCTTCATTTCCACCCATTACAACAAGATTTCTTCAGGCAGCAACAAATTTAAACTCAGGTTGGCTTTATGTCAGCAAAAATTCATATAACTTATGCGTCTGCTTTCTTAGTGCATAATGAATTTTTAATGCTGTAGCAAGGTTATGATTTAGTTGACATAAATTAATCTCCAGAAAACTCACTTGCGAGAGGACTTACCTGTGCGTGAAGAGAATGAAAATTAAATTTCCTGTTTAGGCTCCGCCGTCGCCATATATTAAAGTGGCAACACGCCAATGAAGCACTACCAATATTCTGTATTGCTATGGGCTACTATCGAAAGCTGAAGCCCAATAACATATCCGGATAAAAGGGAGTCACTACCATAACTTTAATGGGTTTATTCGCAGTCATTTTTCTCCAAGAGACTTACATAAGAGAAATAGACAATTGAAGTTTAAAACTGTGGTCGATACCGTATCCAAATATTTCGTTTTCGGAGAGAATGTTTCTTCTTTAGCTGAAAATGAAGAGTGAGTTCCAAATTCTTTGAGCACAGTGACACAGAGGCTAAAGTAAAAGCAGTGTGAACTTAAGTTAAATACAGTTTAAAATACACTACTATAAATTATTTTTAGGCTGAGTAATGACATACATTCTTCCTGTTTTTTATTATCTCATCTTATGCAATGGAACATAATAAGGTATATAGTATTTTAGAAGAATTTTCGGTCTCACAAGATAACTTTATCAACCATCAGTATGTGTTGAAAGTGTTTGTTTGTTTTTAACCATTACCACTGCAACCGGTTCACCGTACAAGAGACTGTTTAAACCAATGTCAAGTAATCAGGATATACACTACATACATTGCAACCGATTGCAGGGAAAAAGCGTGCAGATCTGAATTAATTTATTTTGGGTGATGGTGCCACTGTACAGTCAGAATGAACTGGCAATATCGAAAGTTGGGATGATATGAAACACTTCTACTGTCACGAGATCATATAACTGGTTGAATTTTTCTGTGTAAAGGAGAGACGGCTTTTATATACTGTTGCTCTTTATTCAATAATAAATCACTTTTAATATATATCACATGTATAATACCAATTAATTTGATAAAAATTATTTATTAGTGTTTTACTTTTTGAAACACATGAACCGTTACGAATACGGATTCGATTATTTGAAGCGTTAACATCCAAGAGAACGACTGGAGAAGGTTATTAGTATTAAATATCTGGGAAGTGTTGTGGAGGAAGGCGGAAAGAAACGGTGGAGGCAGAAGTGAAATATGGGTACTTATAGAAATCTTTTTAAGAGGCGTCAGAGGCTGATATTGAACAACAACGTGCTACAGACAAGGGAATAGTTTATCGAGCGCAATTATATTGTCATATGTGCTGCCGAAATAGTGATGAAACGGGGTATGAGTAAGACAGAAGCGAGTAAAATTTCTCAGATTCAGAATAGTAGTTATACGAATGGGCAAGATGAGGATGAAGAAATTTACGAACACAACGAAAGGGGAACTTCTGCAGAAAATTAGACAGTAGACAAGACTCAATTAGTATGGATGTTTTAACGGATTTGGGCAGCGTAGTATGTCAGGGAAAATAAATGGAAGAAATAAGGTATTCAATCCAGAGGTAGGTCAAGGGATAGATAGGAGTGTGTACTGTAAAGAGGAGAGAAGTGTAGGAGGGTGGTGAAGCAGAGTTAGTGGGAAAAAGAGAGAAAAACTAAGAGGAAGCAGATTCAGCCAGAGGCTGGAAACTTTGAATGATGATGATGATTATCTTCCAGAGAGTTGTAGGAATTAACTTTGTAACCTTGATTTGACTTTTTGGCAGTTTCACTGGCAGTTTTGTATACATATGAGGAACATAGGAAGTTTATCAATGATTTTCCGTTTTCTGCTGACATATACGAGGTGCATTCAAGTTCTAAGGCCTCCGATTTTTTTTCTCCTGACTGGAAAGAGATAGAAATATGCGCATTGTTTTAAAATGAGGCCGCGTTCATTGTCAATACGTCCCAGAGATGGCAGCACCGTACGGCAGATGGAATTTTACCGCCAGCGGCGAGAATGAGAACTGTTTTAGATACTTAAAATGGCGACGTTTTCCTTACTTAAACAGCGTGCAATCATTCGTTTTCTGAATTTGCGTGGTGTGAAACCAATTGAAATTCATCGACAGTTGAAGGAGACATGTGGTGATGGAGTTATGGATGTGTCGAAAGTGCGTTCGTGGGTGCGACAGTTTAATGAAGGCAGAACATCGTGTGACAACGAACCGAAACAACCTCGGGCTCGCACAAGCCGGTCTAACGACATGATCCAGAAAGTGGAAAGAACTGTTTTGGGGGATCGCCGAATGACTGTTGAACAGATCGCCTCCAGTGTTAGCATTTCCTTGGGTTCTGTGCACACAATCCTACATGACGACCTGAAAATGCGAAAAGTGTCATCAAGGTGGGTGCCACTAATGCTGACGGACGACCACAAGGCTGCCCGTGTGGCATGTTGCCCAGCAATGTTGACGAGCAACGACAGCATGAATGGGACTTTCTTTTCGTCAGTTGTGACAATGGATGAGACGTGGATACAATTTTTCAATCCAGAAACAAAGCGTCAGTCAGCTCAATGGAAGCACACAGATTCACCGCCACCAAAAAAAATTTCGGGTAACCGCCAGTGCTGAAAAAATGATGGTCTCCATGTTCTGGGACAACGAGGGCGTAATCCTTACCTATTGCGTTCCAAAGGGCACTACGGTAACAGGTGCATCCTACGAAAATGTTTTGAAGAACAAATTCCTTCCTGCACTGCAACAAAAACGTCCGGGAAAGGCTGCGCGTATGCTGTTTCACCAAGACAACGCACCTGCGCATCGAGCTAACGTTACGCAACAGTTTCCTCGTGATAACAACTTTCAAGTGATTCCTCATGCTCCCTACTCACCTGACCTGGCTCCTAGTGACTTTTGGCTTTTTCCAACAATGAAAGACACTCTCCGTGGCCGCACATTCACCAGCTGTGCTGCTATTGCCTCAGCGATTTTCCAGTGGTTAAAACAGACTCCTAAAGAAGCCTTCGCCGCTGCCATGGAATCATGGCGTCAGCGTTGTGAAAAATGTGTACGTCTGCAGGGCGATTACGTCGAGAAGTAACGCCAGTTTCATCGATTTCGGGTGAATAGTTAATTAGAAAAAAAAATCGGAGGCCTTACAACTTGAATGCACCTCGTATAGCAGGAATAGAGTGACTATGACCAGCAGGAGGTATATAGAACTTAACTCGCAATTGGAGATTCTATTGCATCGCGCAGTGCCTCTTGTTTTTCTGGCCGTGTTTTGTGCAGTGTTTAATGCACACCGTGCTCCACATTTACTCTGCCTCTTCCTCCAACCCTGCCGGCCTAATATTGGATCCGGCGACAGTGTGTGCGCCGGACTCCATTACCAACATCCGCTGCTTGATTTTCAGGCAGCCCGCTGGAGCTTCCCAGTAATGTTAATTCCAACTGTAGGTCACCATGAAGTAAAACCATAGCGTGTTGATTGTGTGTGGAAGTTGCTGGTTTTTGTTTTATTTAATCACTAGGATTTGAGGCAGATTTGCCCTCGTGGATCTAGACGTGTAGACGAATACACGTATTTTGATCTTGGAACAGCACTATTAGTGCAGGCTGTAACTACTTTAAAATTCAGCCCGCGTAACAATTTTTCATGTGACCTCTTTCGATAACGTACTTATTACAGTTCACTTCGAAGGAAAACTTTCCCACAGTTTTTTCCTCTGAAGTACAGTGTTCGTTTCATTATTCCTTACGATTTCTAGTAGTAATTCTTATTCTTTGCTCGTATACCATCAAATATTAAGTAAAGAAAAAAATCCGCAATTTCGTGTAGTGGTGGCTGCTACCTGTCCGCAAACCGTCAAAATTTTTTGATAACGTATTTTTCATTGTTATTTTCGTCAAATGTGAAATTTTGAGGCTAATATTCCACACTATCACCGCATTACTACTGTAAGAATTTGAAACTATAAATATCTTCGTACACAGAAAAATGGATGCTTTTCATTAATTTTTTTGCCTGTACAGTGCTGTCAGAATTTTAAATAATTACGATCTTCATACACATAATACAAAAAGCAATAGTCATAAACAATATCTGCAGAATACAAAGAGAAAAATTGATAGTCAGTTATCACGAAAAATCAAAGTTTAATTAGATAATTTTTGGTAAACACTAATTTTGAGATGCCTCAGACCACAAATGGTACCACAAATGTAGTTGAATAATGTTTCTACGAATATTTACTCGTATTGTACTATTTATCATCGATGGAGTGTACAATCTCTGGCTGGAATTGTATTAAGAATCTTTGGTGTGTTATGAACAGATTATCATTCCATCCTCCCACCTCCAGTCGCGTTGATTTTTAACATTTACCGCAAATTTTAAGTCGTACTATAAGCTATTAAACGATAAAACCCGTTAAGTAATTTGTTCGTGATAGTAATACTATTACGAACAATGGACATATCACTGTAAGCTACAAATTTATACATATACAGTGATTATAGACTGATACATTATTTCTTTGTAGTCAATTTTTGTTCTGAATCTGCTCTTAAATAGATTAAAAAGAAATGAATGAACATGGGTATTTATATACTGTGCTTTATCATTCCTGTTTCACAGGAACTGTAAAAACCGAACAACATCATGAAGAAGCTAGCTGTTACTTCGTAGGGAGCTGATGCGGACTCATTACGAACAACCATTCTCGCCGTGGTTTACCTTGTAGCTGACTACTGTGCTCCAGTGTTGTAACGTAGTGCTTATACTAGAAACTTTTTTCAGCCTGAAGTGCAGGCTGAAGTTTAAGCGAATAAGGAAGCAGTATAAGCAGAACAGAATTGAAGTGAATAAACTGAAACAATCTAGTACGAGAGAAAAATTTGCAGAAATGGTAGACTAAGGTCTAAGAAGTAACTCTGAAAGGAGCTCAACCGAGGACGAATGGAATGCATTAAAGACCGAATTACTGAAAGCTGGTAAAGAAACATTAGGCTTTAGGGAACAAGCTGCTCGAAAACCTTGGATCACAGAAGAGATTTTGCAGCTGATGGATCAGAGGAGAAGGTACAAAAATGCTCAGGATGAAGCAGGAAGAGAGCAGTACAGGCAATTTAGAAATCAAATAAATAGTAAAAGAAAAATATGAAGAAATAGAAAAGGAAATGGTCATAGGAAAAGTAGATGTTGCATATAGAAAGATCAAACAGAATTTTGGAGAAATGAAGAAAAGAGGTATGAACATTAAAGCTGCCGATGGGAAACCTCTTTAAAGCTCAGAAGATAGAGCTAACCGATGGAACGAATACATTGAGAAACTGTATGTGTCGGACGATTTAAACAATAGTGTAATGGAAAATGAAGGCGATGTCGACATTGATGACTCAGGAGATCCTGTTTTGAGGACAGAATTTAATAAAGATAGATAGATAGATATGTTCACTTTGATCCCATGTGAGAATAATCTCAGGGATGTGGAACAGTACATACACTTATTAGTAATGTCAATATTACTATATAATTGATAATATTATATATTGACAAGAAGTTAGTTATGACCCATTAGTATAACCAATATTTCCTGTAATCTTCAAATACAATCCCGAGTTAGTTAATACTTATTATGTGGAACAGTGTATAAACTTGTTACCAGCATCTAACAACCAGTTATTTTCTTACCAACCAGTTACCCGCAACTCATAAGCAGTCAATTACTTAAAAACCTGTTAGTATCATAATTTTTTTTTTACAGTATTTTTTGAGTGCATGCTATCCCATGTTAGTTACTATATATGAGTGAAATTTTGTAAACAGTATAATTACTTCATTTGTCAAAAGTTTCAACAGAAAGAAAAACCATATATCATTTTAGTAATTGTGAACAACTTTGTCACATTCCCCTTCCATACACCATATCAGGGTTTGTCCGGAAAGTAATAGGACTGAGTCGATTTAAAAAAATTTATTGAGCCAATCGTTACAATTCTTTAGAAACTTTCAAAATAGGCTCCTTCTGCGTCGATGCAGCGCTGCCAACGCGATTTCCAAGCATTGAAGGCGTCACGGAAGGCATTCTCCGGAATAGCCTTGAGAGCCGCGGTGCATGCTGCTTGGATCCCCTCTGTCGTCTCAAAATGCTTGCCTTTCATCGGCCTTTTCAGGCGAGGAAACAAAAAAAAGTCCGGGGGAGCCACATCTGGGCTGTAGGGCGGCTGCGGAAGCGTTGGAATGCCGGCCTTAGTCAGGTAGCTGTTCACAAGAAAGGCGGTGTGAGCCGGGGCGTTGTCGTGGTGCAACTTCCAGTCGGCTGCGATGTCTTGTTGGACCCGATTGACCCTTCGTTTGAGTCTCTTGAGCACTTCCACATAAAACTTGGCGTTGACGGTTTGTCCAGGAGGAACAAATTCATGGTGGACGATGCCTTTGATGTCAAAAAAGACAATGAGCATCGTTTTCACTTTGGATTTGCTCATTCTTCCCTTTTTTGGGCGAGGAGACGCCGGCGTGTGCCACTCGGAAGATTGCCTCTTTGTCTCGGGATCATACTCAAAGATCCATGATTCGTCACCTGTGATTACGTTATTCAAAAATTGGGGGTCACTTTCACACATGTTCAAATTTTCTTGGCACTGTATACTATTATATCAGTCATTCTTAGTACCAAATTCCAAGAAGAAAATTCTTTCACAGAGTAAAAATGGATTCTGAAGCAGAACTCTTTCAGTTTGGACTTAAAGTAGTTGGGTTTTTGTAGATAACATTTAATTTCTGTTGGTAAGACATTGAATAAGGAAGCTCCAGTAAATGTTAACCCTTTCTGTACAATGGACAGTGATTTGTAATCCTTGGTGAATATTATATTTATGGCTATGTATTTCAGCATTAAGATTGAAGTGTTCAGGATTTTCCACTACAAACGATAGTGCAGAGTATACATACTGCGCTGGCATTGTTAGTACACCCAGGTTTTTAAATAGATTTCTGCACGACGTCTGTGGGCTTGCTCCACAAATAGTTCTTATAGCACGTTTTTGCAATTTAAATACCCTCTGTGCTTGTGACGAGTTTCCTCAGAATGAGATGCCATAAGTGAGCAGGGAATGAAAATATGCAAAATATACCAACTTTCTGGTTTCTATATTAGCTATTCTAGATATTACCCTAAGTGAAAATGTTGCAGAATTCAGTTTGTTAAGAAGTTGTTGAATATGCTGTTTCCAGTTAAATTTGTTATCTATTCATACACCCAGGAATTTTGTGAAATTACCTTAATTGATTGCTTTTCCTTCTGATATCACATTATAGCTGTCCTTTGTTTTATTTTTGTAACAAACTGAAGTAACTGTGTCTTTTCTACATTAAGTATTAGTTTGTTGGCATCAAACCACCTGTTAATTTTCTTTATAGCATCATTTGCTGTGTTTTCGAAGTTTTGTGCTGATGGGTCTTTCAACGATATGCTGGCATCATCTGCAAAGAGCACCATGTGTTCATTATCACCGAGTATATGTGGGAGATCATTTATATAGATTAAGAACAGCAGAGGGCCAAGAATTGAGCCCTGAGGCACATCACATTTAACTATACCCGATTCTGAGTTTATAACATTTCCTGTATTAGCATCTTTCAGTGATACACATTGCTTTCTATTTTCCAGGTATGATTTAAACCAAAGTCCTAGCTTACTCCATAGTGGTCTAATTTACCTAGTAGAATCTCATGATCAACACAGTCAAAAGCCTTAGCAAGATCACAGAATATACCTAGGGAATTTAATTTTTTAGGCATTGATTCCAGTATGTTGTTTACAAAAGCAAAAATTGCTGAATCTGTTGAAACGCCTTGTCTAAAAACAAACTGTACTTTACTGAGTAGGTCATTCTTTTGTAGATGTGCATATACCCTTCTGTACATTGCTTTTTCAAAGATTTTTGAAAATGCTGGTAGAAGTGAAATGGGTCTGTAATTCTCAATTTTTGAGGTATCACCCTTTTTATAAAGCGGTTTGATTATTGACTTCTTGAGTGAGTGGCCAAACGTTTAGATTCTTTTATTACTTTGGTTAAAATTCTACAGTAAGTTTTGTAATGTTTGTTTGAGAAGCATATTATCAGTATTCTTAACTTTTACATATAATTCCCTTTTATGTCTGCAAGATGTTTTAATACCAACTGTAACCCAATTTTTGTTTACTCGTTTTTGACCAATTGGAGCTAGTTTTGTAGGGAGACACCTTTCGTAAATTTCCAAAAACTTTTGGTGAAAGTAATTGAATTTATTGTTTACCCCTTTTAATTTATAAACAGTGTTCCAGTCCTCATTGAGAAGTTCATCGCTCACAATGACTTGAAGGCAACTAAGGCAGTTGGAATTGATGAGATCCCTGCAGAACTTCTTAAATCCCTAGGAGAGGAAGGAATCGAAAGATTATTCAAACTGATATCAAAAAGTTATGAGACAGGAGAAATTCCAACTGATTTAATAAAAATATCATCTTCACACTTCCAAAGAAAACACAAGCCGACAAATGTGAGAATTATCGCATTATTAGTCCAACATCACATGCTTCAAAATTATTGACCAGAATAATATACAGAAGGATGGAAAGGATAGTAGAAGAGATAGTACGTGAAGATCAGTTTGGGTTTAGGAAAAATCGCGGTACAAGGGAAGCAATTCTGTCTTTAAGATTAATACTTGAAGGATGGATCAAGAAAAACAAAGATACTTTTATGGCGTTTGTTGATTTGGAAAAAGTTTTTGATAATGTTAGGTGGGACAAGATGTTCAAAATTTTAAAGAAGTCAGGTCTAAAGTATCGAGAAAGAAGAATACTCTATAAACTATATAAGAATCAAGTGGCTATAATAAAAGTAGAGAATCACGAGAGACATTCATCATTTAAAAAGGGTATGAGACAAGGTTGTAGTCTATCCCCGTCAATATTCAACTTGTATGTAGAAGAAGCAATGAAGAAGGTCAAAGAAAAATTTCCATGTGGCATAAGTTTTCAGGGAGAAAAAATTAGTATGCTACGAGTTGCTGATGACATTGTCTTGTTAGCACAGAGGGCTGAGGATATTGAGAAGTTACTGAATGGCATGAACAAAATACTGAAGGAAGATTTTGGACTGAATATAATTCAAAGCAAGACAAAAGTGATGAAATGTAGCAGAAATGATACCAATACTAATAGGTTAAACATAAAAATAGGATCGGATGCAATAGGAGACATAAATGAATTCTGTTACTTGGGAAGTAAAATTACAACCGATGGCCGAAGCAGGAATGATGTTAAAAACAGAATAGCACTAGCAAAAAAAGCCTTTGTGAAAAAGAGAAATCTTTTAGTTTCATATATTGGCTAGGAATTAGAAAGTATTTTTTAAAACTCTTTGTGTAGAGCACAGCACTTTATGGTAGCGAAACATGGACTTCAGGAATACGGGAAATAAAGAAAATTGAAGCATTTGAAATGTGGTGCTACAGAAGAATGCTGCAAATTAAGTGGACAAAGTAAGAAATGAACGAGTTTTGGAAATGATGGGTGAGAAAAGAAGTTTGTGGAAGAAGATTACAGAAAGAAGAGACAGGCTGGTAGGTCATATTTTGAGTCATGCAGGATTGGTTAATTTGTTAGTGGAAGAACAGTCGAAGGTAAGAACTGTAGAGGAAGACAGAGATTATAATATATGAAGCAGATAATTGAGGACGTGGGTTGTGAGGGGTATGTAGAAATGAAGAGGTTAGCACAGGATAGGAAAGGTTGGAGGATTGCATCAAACCAGTCGAAAGACTGACGACAGGAAAAAAAAAATACTAGAAAAATTGTCTTAACGAGTGTATGAGAATAATAACTGGCACACTAAAATACACTGCAGTCCTCTGATCCCAGATAAGACACTAAGAAGCAGCGGCATGTGAGTGTACAAAGTTACATCATCTTGACCATCCACAAGATATTCCAACCCACGAAGTTCTTAATGACCTACCTCCACTCGTCTTAAATACAGAAATCCAGTATGGCTTGATGTGTTTGACTTCAATGTCAAGGAAAGATGACGTCAATGCTGGAATTCTGCATCAAGATACTGAAACTACTACAACTGGACATTCGGGATTCCATCTGAAGAGAGACCATTGGATCAAACTAAGAACAGGCCACTCCAAATGCAACGCCATTCTCCATAAGTGGGGACTTCGAAGTTCTCCTGTCTGTGACTGTGGAGCTCTTATCGAGAGTGTGGAGCACATCATTAAGGAATGCCTTCTAAGGAAGTACAACGGACCATCTCAAGTAGTTTTCAGAACTACAACTTCCTTCATAGCATGGCTGCAACACTGAACATCGATTTGTGAATGTTACCAACGTTCTTGTTGTTGTCTGTATTGTACATATTTATATGTATTACATTAGCTGCTTAGTGATACGACAAATAAATAAATACGTTCCTTTTCAGAAGTTTAGCATCCGCAGTGATTTCGGCTGACGAGCTGCACCTTCGAACTTGAAAGTTCGTGAAACTAATGCAAATACAATTTTTAAATGAGTCAAAAGAATCTCTAAAGTAATAAGGCAATGTGAAAATATTTGTATAGCAGCAGAGCTATGTAGCACTGTTTCCACTTACATAGTACTGAACTAAATACATTTAAACATTTTGGATTTTGTAGTAGGCTCTTTCCAAAGGAAATCAAACTTAAATTTTATGTTACCTTTAACACTGAAACTAATATTATTTGTAAAACACAGATTTTTAAATAAATTAAATAATAGGAATAAAATGAGTTTTGAAAACCAAGTCTTTACCTCACATTGTGTACACTTCGAGAATTCAGGCTTGTTTCTCTCCAATCTAAATATTTTAAAATTTGACTCGTAAAGAAAAATGAAAAGATTCTGAATCGAGAAAGGAGCTAATGTAGGTGAAAAATTATTACGCTACTGGGACCTCATTAGTAGCCATCCAGTTTTGTTATCGACTACAAGGAAAGAAACTTTCAAATATTTACCTACAAATAGTTGTATTTAAAAATTCTCGTGATTCAATTTGTATTTCTATAAATGAAAATTAAATTAAGATTTAAGTTTTGTTGAATTCTTGCATTGTTGTATGGTTCAAAATTTTATGATGTTTCCTAAAAATAACCGATCAGACATACAGGTATTACTAGTTGTCAACCTTAACATTATTTCCGTTATATTCGATGTTCACGCTCTAATTATGTTAGCGCACTCTTAGAAAAGTTTATAAATGTTAGTATTGTTGAGACTTTACAGCATTCTGCTCGAGAAAGTTGCTGGATGTAAGATAAATATAAAAAATAAAGATAAATATCGGGTATTTCGAAACTTAACATACCGAGTAACTCACAAAACAAACTGCTGTCAGAGCCACCTGAAATTCCAAACGAACTTCACAAATGCAGCAGTCTCACCAACTTCGTCACTGCGTACAGAATATTCCCAAGTCTAAACGAAATGGTACGACATTTGAAACACACCCCGATAAATTATTCGAATGAAAATGCAGCTTACTTGGTAGTAGAGAATGCTGCTGGCTAATGTTATACAGCTCTCCTATTAATTAAATGAACACATTTCATCTCATCACATGTGCTTTCTTTCACACGCTGAAGCTGACAGCATCCCAGAAATAAGGTATTGTTTCAGAAGTTACCACTGTGTATAGAGTAACAAGTGTATTCATGTAATTGCAAAGACATTTGCGATACCATCTAGATCAAATGTTAACATAGCCTTTTTTATGAAATAATTTTATGGTTTATTTATTTCATAACTCTGACAAAAATAAAATTTTGTGTGTAGCTTTTCTATGTAACTGTCTTAGGTATGGCAGAAATAAAGCAAAAGCACATTAATATTTACCGTTAATTTTAATCAATTAATTTTCTCAAATGAATGCTGATATCATTACTGCAATAGTAACCTGCTTTCAGTTCAATCTATTAAAACTCCAAATTATTATTGGATAAGTGAGATTATTAAAGCCCGTGAATACCCTTTCTTATCAACACGTGTCATATTACGAATGGATTTCAAGTTGTAAGCTTCAAATATTTGGTTTCTCAAGAGACATTTCTCAAACGATATATAAGAATTCTGAAACATTTTTATGTCGAATATAATGTGAATATGTAATATCACTAAGAAAAGACTTGTTTCACATTTGCATTATCTTTTCACTATCAATACCTTCACCACAACACGCATTAAGTTTTTTTTTCAGTGATACACATAATAGCTATATTATCTTTATTAAGACGTAAGAAAAAATTGAACGTATCTGTACATCCAATTGGTAAGCTGTTGGCATCACTACAAGCAAACAACCAGCTAGAGGAGAAAATTACTACATGAAATCTGAAAACGCAGGTACGTATATTGAGGAATTTACAATATTGCCTATGTTTAAATAGGTTTGTACTCAAAAGAACAATCATTGTCGGATTACTACCATTTATAGCGCGGATCCGCCTTTTATTTTATTATAATGTCATTTATTCTACCATGACCATAGACACTTACTTTTAAAAGTATACTCACAGTGGCGTAGTTGTATTTATGGAGCACAGACCCATATGGAATCGAAGCTTGTCCCTCAGAAAAACTCTGAAAGAAGAAAAACTTAAGCATTTGGAAGGCGTTGTAAATTACACGCACAGATTAATTACATAGTGGACATGTTCTTAATATGATAAGAGTGGATGGAATTTTTGGAAGCTGCAGCATAACAGTAAGTTAGAAGTATGCCTGTTAAATATTAGTTTCTGATAAATTTGAAAATGCTCTTTCCAGCTTTCATTCAAAAATTTAATTTCCTGGATTTAGGTTTTGTACTTACAAACATTTAGAAGTCACGGAAACGTGTATTTGCGTGTATTTAGCAATAAGAAAATGTGATTAACCAAGCATAGACCGTACAAGTTTGATCAGGTAGTAAGAGATCGCTTGAGTATGCAGTGATATGGTCTTAAAAATTTGCTAGACTGTCAACGTCGTCTTCCACGAAGAAAGAACAAAAGAAAGGCTTGAACGAAGTGTTCGTCGGCACTGAATAGTAACAAATTCTTCTAACATAACAAAAATGGTGTTTGCATGCAATTTTTCGACTACTAAGCTCTCCGTCGTAATTTTCAGGTTAAGTGTGATGATGCCGGAAAATATGTAAATTAAGATGACCAAGATTTTCTCTTGGCTACCATTGTAAACACAATTTTCCCGAGAAGAATGAATTAAAAAATTGATTTACGAATGGGACTATAGATATAGTATTACAACATATCACGAAGTGTTTGCAGGCTACATTAGAAGTTTTAGAAGAAGAAACTAGGCGAGATATTAATGCGAAGATTATGGAAACAGCGTATAGTATAGCTTGCGGAGTAATGATTTGGAAATATGCTGCACTTTGAATAAATGATTAAAATAGGGTGAAGAGTGGAATGGTGGAAGCGTTACGAAGTTGTATATGGGCGAACTTCATAAAAAGAAATTTTATCTCTATTAATTTCATGAATAGCAAAAACGGCAATGCTAGCATAGACAGCAATCTTTGATCTTAGAGAAAAAGTTCCAACTGAATTAATTTTAGCAGTGTGTTAGTGGTTTTGGTCAGGTACACATATTATTTTTTTTTAATTACAGTGATCGTTATAAGTTTAAAATGTACCTGGAAAGTCATTTAACTTATATTATTTTGAGGACTATTTTCAGGAGAAGACTAAACTGCCTACCGAAATATAAGAGATTACAATCTTTGGTGTGTCTTTTACGTGACGTTCGAATAGCAATAGACGCACCAAAATAATGTAAGTAAATGTAAATAAGGATAAAAAAACACCAAATCTTTTAGAAAGTCTCTCACAGAATGACGATACATAATAATCAGCAATTTAAGACATGTGTGACTGATTTAGATTTTAGGTGGAAGGAATATTCGTGGAAATTCCGGGAGATGAAGACAGAGATCAGAAGATATTAAGGTGATATTACTGGAATCTAGACATTAGGTTAAAACGGGAAGAGATGGCGGATTTTATCATACCAATCTAGGATCTGATGTCTGGGAATACTAAGACATTTTACATCAAAAGACGGCTATTAATTCAATACTTGGTGGATGTGATTATGGTTTTAAGGCTTTGAGCCCATTAGAGGCGAGAAAGGAATGGGAACAAGGAACCGAATGTAATTTTATTATTGACTTTTGAAGGAATCATTTTAGCGTTCGTCTGCAGTAATTTCGGTAAACCGTAGAAACTAAAATCTGGATGGCCGGACGGTAATTCGAACATTGCTAATAGTGAATGCTTATCCAGAGCGTTGCCACATACCCACCGCGCTTCATTTACCTGGTGAAAAGAAGTATGCAGCCCCTTTTAACTTTCACGCACCATCTGATGATTAGGAATTCTGCATCGCCATATTTCCTATCCTGCCGGCCATGTCCTGATGATGAAAGTTTCATCCACCACTATGACTCGAATCAGCTAACCCCGTATCAGTACTGACACCATCTCGGTGCCGAAACCAACTGAGCGAGCCAACTGAGCCATCGTCACACTAAAATGTGAGTGAAAGAGTGGCTTTTTATGTTCAGTGTCCTAAACGACGCCGCAGGGTCATAAACATATCCAACCACCATGGTCAAAATTAGTGCGCTGTAACAGTAACATTTATAAATATAAATTAACTGATGTTAGGTGTGGTGAAATAACTTAACAGATATTTGTTAATCAAATATTCCACTTACTTTTTCGGGATTTGCTCTGCTTTGATCGATGTATTACTACCGACATTTTCGGCACCCAACCTGGAACCTGATGATAATCGTGAACATGGAGAGTCAGCAATACGGTTAAA
Source organism: Vandiemenella viatica (assembly GCA_031002005.1). Lineage (NCBI taxonomy): Eukaryota > Metazoa > Arthropoda > Insecta > Orthoptera > Morabidae > Vandiemenella > Vandiemenella viatica. The sequence continues at coordinate 42,599,813 of JARYHS010013630.1, forward strand.
TACTAATATTTGTTTATAAGAAAACCAATTATTTATGCTGCTAATCTTAAAGTTCATGTCCTGTAATATCGTTTTCTGAAAACTGATAATCTCATGATCTTGAATATTCTTACTCCTCCTTCTGTATGTAAATTGCCAGTAATTTGAACATATAAGTACTAACTATTCATAGTGTCCTCACAATTAATTTCCAGAGGACAGAATAACACAAAATTTTCTGGTAATTGATTTAGACAATCCTGTAGTCAGACATATGATTAAATTGAACTTTAAACATACGATTTAATCGCATCTCATACAATGGATAAATGAGAAATATTAGCATAGACAGATAAATGTTTTTGTTGACATACTTCACAAGGACCTTTACATAAGTGTTATCAACAATAAATATGGCTTTATGTATACCGTTAAAACTATTTTTATTCGTATGTCTTGTTTTAGCCGGTAGACCACCGGAGGAATGGTTAGGCCCTCTTACCGACAGAGTTTGATTCCTGACGTCTTTAGCCTCTGCCTTGAGCACTATACTTATGGAAGTGTCGAAGTGTAGTCATCTGGTAGTTGAACATACAGTCTGTGTTCTGTATAAGTGTTTGTGAAATATATAGACGGTGTATAAAACCATCACAGAAAATGCCCACTTACAATCGGGATTACTTAAAATAAAACTCAATCAAAACCTGATAAATACGGAAGTTAATGATCAAAATTTCAACGTCTTTTCAAGGTAAAGTGCGTTTAGCATTCTAGTACCAAATCATCAAAACTGTGCTGTAGCCATATGTTACACAGACATACGTTAACATACGCAGAAGAAAAGTCAAAACGGGTGGAAGTTAAGACTTTTTTAACTTATGGCTTTTCGCCTCGTTGAGATCATTAGAGGCGGGATGGGTCTGGGGACTAGGAACGGGAACGAATTTGGCCATGGCCTTTTGAAGGAAGCATCCAGAAGCATCCAGGCACTCGACTGGAGTGATTTGTGGAAAATGCGGATGCCTGGACGGGGATTCGAACCGGCGACCTCACGAATGCGAGGCCAGAGCGTTAACCACTCACCCGCCACAATATTGTAAAAATATAATGTAATGTTGAAGAGAATAATACTTTTTGAAACTAACTCGAGGAAGCAGAAGAACAGTTAACCGAAAAAAAGAATAATGAAATTAAGAATTATATTATTAAAAGGAATAAATCAGAAACGAAATTTAATTCAATTTTATCATTTAGTTTCAAGTTAGGTAACCTCTCTTTCTTTTAATTTAGTGAATCTATGTTAAGCTGGTATTAGAGCGTGTAATGGGCAGCATACAGCCTGTTGCATATTTCAGTGGCCGCAACAATTACACGCAACCCAGCAGCTGGGTGGACCCTGGACCACGCAGGTACTAGTGGGCCGTCCTCCGACTTTATGAACTTGCAGCGTACCTAATATGGGACCGCAGGCGAGGGCGGACCTCGGCTGTTTATTAGCATAACAAAAAGGCCAGGCGCGACACCTCTGGCGGCACGGACCGTTCTAATAAGAACACGCGGAATAAAATTCTTTTATTTCATGTCTGCAGAGGTGATGTTGGGAAACTTACAAGGAGAACCGTGATACCGTGTCGGTACTGTTCACAATACGTCGGGAATTCTTAAAATTAGTTACGTGTGTAATCCAGAGGATGAAGAAAATGGCAGAACTGGAAGCTAACTGTGGGATAGGAACAGGAATGATATTGACCATCGCATGTTCAATTGCGCTTAGGATATGATACGCAAATGAACTGCAAAAACATAGAATGCTGTCGTTTGGAAAACAGAAACATGTATGAAGGAACTGTAACCGATTTCCCATTAGTTACTGTTGCTGTAAGTGTATAGCTAAAACAGCGTTTTTGTTTTTATAATTCGGCCAATTTATTGAAATTTAGAATTTGTAGATACGCCACAGATTCCTATGATTTTTCAGCTAGTATTTTAATTATTCGGTATAATAATAGCCCACCAGCTGCTTAAAATTGTATTTTATTGATCTTGACTGCAGTTTCGCCAAACATAAGTTTGTCTTCTTGAGAAGTACCTGCTTATATTTGTCGAAACTGCAGTCAAGATCAATAAAATAAAATTTTAAGCAACTGGTTGGTTACTATTATACCGAATACAAGTTTTACCGTTGCTGTAAAGCAGCTATGCTCAAGATTCTAATTTTTATTGAAAAATGCAATTTGAATTTAAATTAATTTGAAACATTTATAATATTATGACATATAAACTGCAACAAAATTAAAAAAGGCGCTTGGTACTCGGAAGGAAATTAAAAAAAAAAAAAAAATAAACATCTACCTTCTTGCTCTACAATGGATTTTATGAAAGTCAATACTTGAAACGTAAGAAAGCTAGATGCAAATGCAACTTGAATCGGGAATTGCATCCTAGTGTATGACAGTGATCTGACCATAAATGTGCTTATAGTTTCCATCTGCTGAACTGGAATTAAACTGTCGAACGAAGGTGCCGAGTGATTATTAATTTAGAACAGTGTCACGAATGGTTTTAAATTGACTGGTCATTACACTACGGCAAGTGCTACGTTCACCAATCCTTTCGTTACCCAGCGATTATTTCTGAGCATTACAAGAAATCCATTGCAGGCATAAAGAGCAGGATCAATCATGTTGGCAACAGAGCTTCTACAGTATTCCTGGAAGCCACCTTGTAGTCTTCCAGAAATCTAGCTGTCGGTACTGCCATTTTGCTGTATTTCTGCTGACATTATTCTTCGAACTTGCTGCATAATCACACGATATTGATCAATTTGCTGATGACCGCGCGCCACCGGGTGGACGAGCTAGATACGTGCTGCACCTCGCCGAGGTATATTATTTTTTCCAATAAATTGATCCATTCGTTATTTGTTCTCTATTTCGAAAATACAACGATTTTTTAAAAAAACTAGCGTCTTTTTTCAAAGTTGTAAGTTGGATAAATGTGATTTCGTGTTTAGCTCGGTTGGCAATCAATCAACCAGAGAGAACTCTGAAGGTCACATCGACTATATCAAAAATTTCTTTTGTGTGCAGCTAATAATTGTATTTTATTAAAACAGCAACTTATAATCTATTCAAAGCTTTTTGTACCGTATATCGAGATTTTTTTTAAATGACAGAAAACAAAAAATGTACAAATCGGTTAAAAAATTTCAATCCTTACCATTCTGCCAGATGTTAGTCAGGGTCAAAATGAAATATATAAAAAGAACTTGAGGAATAACTTGCTTAATCCTAACGTGAAATTTGATATTTTTTTTCTATTAGACCATATCCTAAAAATCCGGTTTTAAGCTTTTAACATGTTTCCTGCAGACCACACCATTTTTCTAACATAAGAGTAGTATTTGCATGAACTTGGGATCAATCAAAAGGCTCTTGCAACAAATTTAGAGATACTCCTTCTCACCGTTTTCATATAATATCTCTACAAGCCGATTAAAAAGTTTCAGTTTTTGCACCAATGTCAGATTACACAAATATTGAGGAATAAGTTCTTAATCATAATGAAAATTTTTAACACGTAAAGTATTTCCATATAGGCTACTAAAAAAAACCTTGTTTTTACCTTTTGACCTTTCAGGCCGCAACGTTAGGTCATACCTTATCTCAGTTTAAAAACTCAAAGGAATCTGTGAAGTAATTTTTATTTAATATCACGAAGAAATTTTTTTTAAAAATGTGAAATTGTGATGGCTTTCTCTAATGTTGTTCCTGGAAAAGTGCGCCAGTGTTTTAACATTCGAGTAGTTTTTGCAAGCAACTTTGGATCTATTCAAAAGCTTTCACACCATATTTCATCATGTTCCTCCTAACTATTTTCAAACATTTCCTTGCAAACTGATTCAAAATCTTCAGTTTTAACCCTTTTTTCAGTGTTAGATGTCATTCAGGGTATAAGCGGAGTATTCAAAAGTTGAGGAATAACGTGCTTAATAACTACGCAAAATGTTAATTCAATCTATTTGACGTTTTTTTTACATATCCTTAAAATCAGTTTGACCGTCCATCTCTTTCTGGCAGATATCGCAGTTTCGTAAATACGGGCATTTATGGATCAACTTGGAGTCTATTCAAATTCTTTTGCATACAATTTCGAGCTGTCTCTGTTCATTGTTTTCAAAAATTTTCCGTACAAACTGATTAAAACTTTTCGGAATTTTTCCCTTTTGCCGATATCGCGTGTCTTTCATTGTAAAATTTTAAAACTGAAAACTACGCACTTAATGACTATGAAATATTTTAACTTAATTTATTTGACGGTTTGTCCATATCGTCAAAAACTGGTTTTGACATTTTGATTTTTTCTGATCGTCACTGGCGATGTAATGGCAAACTCCTAATTTTCGCCACAACTTCAGATCATACATTATCTATGTATAAAATATCAGAGGAATCTGTGCAGTGTTTTTTGTTTTAATGTCTCGGACAAATTAAAAAGAGGTATGAACTCTGGATCGCTTCTCCAGAGTATGTTGTTTTTGGACGAATTTAACTAGGTCTGTATAGAATTAAATAACAAAAGAGGCAATTTGTTTTGAATACGTAAAGACATCGTAAGAATATGTGATACTTTGATTTATACACTGTGGGGAATGGTTGTAAATAGATTAAATAATCTGTGTAAAAATGTTAAGTGTGTTACAGTAGTCAGAGCGACCTCGCTCGGAATAATAGCAATCAGAATCTACATCAGTTTTGTGATTCGAAATTTTTTGGAAAGAAGTCTAATTGTATTTGTTTCACATGTGTTTTCTACTGCAGTGAAACAGTAAAATCAAACTGTTAACAACAGTTTCTTTGTTTAAAGTTACATGTAACTTGTATTGAGAAAGGAGAAAACTCCATTTGGGATTCGAAACTTAGTGACAGGACTATCTTGCAACTCTTGGAATATTACTGAGTCAAAGGATAATTATTCAGAGTTTCTAACAGACGCTTTGAGCTCGTGAGGCCAAAGATATTGACAATTAGCAGGGAAAGCATCTAAGCGAATAACTTGTTCGTATTATCAACGGGTGAAGTGGAAGACAAGATAGAAGCTAAATTAGTGATCCGAGACAATTAGCATACGTATGTAATGCATGTAAAGCATTTTCTCGTTGGAAACAGGTTTAATATCGGTTAAAACAACATCGTCTGACGGTAGGGTGGAATAGTATTCAGCTCTGTATTTTTAGAGAGATTATTTTTGCTAGTAAAATTTTTCTGTGCGACCTTGCTATAAACCCTAATTTAATATTCCCTGGTCGTATCTTTACACTTTTGTATACGCAGACAACCATTTCTCTCCTTGTATCAAAATATTACTGGCTTCAGTCCTCAATGAGAATTACTTAAGACGTGCAAATATTTTTACTGCTTGAAACTTACAGGCAGGCCATTTGGTTCCGTTCGAAAAAGTTATCCATCCTCGACTATAATGAAACTGTCTACTTTAGCTACCAGTGTGGCAAGCAGCCATAAACTACCAATTTGTATGACTGTTTTCATGGTGTAACAACAATTATTAACATCTCCATATTTATTTTTTGTAATGTGTGACCACAAAATAAATCTCTTTTGCTGAAATTCCAAAGTAAATTAGAATAAACGCAATTACTGTTGTGTTTAATTAATCAAATTAATATTTCCGCTTCTAAATAATTAATAAAATACTGGGAATTGCGCAAACATGGCTTTCTACCATTAAATCGCTAAATCTTCGTTTAGAAAATTAAGGGGTTATGAATTTAGGGGAGTGTCCTCAATTTGTACCTGTTTTATAACCATAGATGATGTTTCTCCTGCAGTCGAAATAAATTACAGACTGCATAGTTTTTATGTTCATATACACGTTAGTCGAACATCATTTAATACAAAAAGGGAACAATTATGAGGACGATAACTACAATTATATGACTGTTTTTTAATCTTGCGAAATGACTTCAGGTCACATAATTTTTACCACCATTTCAGTTGTTTTATCTTCAAGTTTTTGCTGTTTAAAATTTGTCTCATTATTTTTCGTGTGCTGCTAGAGCTTCTTTTCACTAGAATTCATCTGTACAAGTCATTGATCTTAATTAGAAATCGTTGTCTTCTTTCTTTACCCGTCACTGCAAACATCTGGCTGGCTCGTTTTGATTACTTAACCATTTTGACTGATATGTGTGAGTCCTAGCACATTATAAAGCGCCATTCAACAAATTTCTTGAATTCAACCTTTATCCCCATTCTTGGTAAGACTTTGGACACTTGAATTAACACAAATTTGAAAGGTAAGCACCTTTCCGTTATCGTTCTCCGAGGTCCTGAAATAAATCATCTTTTTTTACTATTATTATTTCTCGGTATATCTTTAACCCCTCTTCAAAATAAGTAACCGTTTGTTTTAAAACACATGCCGTTGTTTACGTCGACTTGACGGTCGGGTCGAGAGTCTAGTAGATGGTCGAGGCAAGAGTCATCCAATTTAATTCAGTGGGTCAGAACAAAGGGCCTGACGCGGTCGAGTCGACGCATGATTTGCTTGCGACGTGCAGGTGGCGCGGCTGGCAAACCATTCCGTCCGTTTTGCTCACGCGGTTGTGGGGCGGAGCGGAGACGGTCGACTGCAGGAAAATGAATCAGAAATGGCCATTTTTTTTATTTATTTTTTATTTTTTCTTGTAACAGCATAGCTTACTTAATTTAATGTTGAATTGTACACCAGTCCATGTGCGTTTGTATTAAGTAAATCATGAAATTTGAAAATTTATTTACTTTTTACTTGCTTTCATCCCTTGATATAATGTTAATTTTATACAAGTTTTAGACACTAGAAATGCAATATTTTTTATTTATCTATCAACACATTTTAATTTTTTTTCTTAAAACATTATTATCTGTAATTTTGAAACACAAAGTACAGATTGAGAGAATGTTTGGTTCCAAGTAAGGCGTAGGTTGAGAAGGAACTAGAACATAATATTTAAAATGATTACTTCTTTCCTGGTATTAGTCTTCCTTTTGAAGAAATTCTATTTCTTATATTGGTGCTTTCTTTTATTAATTTTGTTTTACAGTGCAAAAAGCTGCATAAAAGGGTACTGGAAATCCTTAAAAAATTGAAATTTTTTTAATTACATCTTTTCAGGGCCACTAAGGCCACAGAGCGTTAAAAAAATTATCCACTATGTTCAGAGATTATTGAGTTATTCCAGTACCACTATTTTTTCTTCTCCTGTACCACCGCCGTTTAGGCATAACGTATTCGCCAACCTGATCATTTTTTTTTCCCCACACAACACGCGGCGGGAAAGCGGTCAAGTACTCTAGCCTCCTAGGTATTGGGAGCAATCTGAACAACAAGTGCTACGTCAGGGAGGTTTCGGAGCTGGAGTTATTGCTCGCTGTGCAGGCAGCTCCACACGACCATGCTTCTTCAGGACAATGCCCGGCCACATGTGGCAAGAAATGCGTAACCTTCTTCGAAGAACAATGGGAACCCCTGTTTTCCTGGCCTGCACTTTCGCCTGTAATGTAATCCATTGAATTTGTCTTGGATATGGTAAGTTTGAAACTTTTTCTTTCTGGTCCTACTGTCGATGCTTTATGGAAGCGTCTACAAACCAACTTTTTTTTAACTTATGGCTTTACGCCTTGTCGACGTCGAGGTCATTAGAGGCGAGAAAGTACTGGCGACAAGGAACGGGTAGGAATTCTGCCATGGCCTTCTGAGGAAGCGTCCCGGCATTGGTTTGGAGTGATTTCGGAAAATCAAGGATAACAAATATCTGGATGCCCGGACAGGGATTCGAACCCGCGTCCTCCCGAATGTACAAACCGAGTAGCAGTGTAGCATGTTCCCCAGCAGCATTTCCAGCCTCTCTTTGATTCCACGCCACAACAATAGCCTCTGAGTGCCGTACGTGCCCACTTCGCACCGCACTCCTGATTTACGCTTTTCTTTTTCTGTTAACTGTAACAAAATGAATACAGAAAAGACATGGAATTTCCTTTACGTATAAAAAGATGTGACTAATCTACCTAAATTTAAAACCATCTTTGCTGCGATTCCAATTTAGCTCTTTAAATATAACATACAACGAGCACAATCCAGAAATAAAAAGTCGCCATCAGGTCCTAGCTAGCCAAACTCATGGAATTGACGGCGGTAGAGCTCGGCATTGTCCTTTCTACCTTTGGAACAAGTAGGAGATGCCGTTACTTACTTCTCCGGTGAGTTTCTCCTCTGTAGTCGCTGCTGGAGCTCAGCTTCCAAGAACAATAATCGCCATTATGAAGCGAACTCCTGTCGTGTCCGACCGCCAAATATAATCAACAAAGTTGCTCTAACTTTTTCAGCACAAACAAGAATGAAAGAGATTGAAGTAATTCAGATAATGCATTCGCTCCAAACAAACGATTCGCAACAACGATTTCCCCCTCCCTCCAACATTTTTTGTCTTCTTCCTCTTCCTGTCCAGTGTTGGGCCTGGTGGCATGTTACGATCTTAATCCTTGCTTGAGACTTGAAAGCAAAAACATTTTGTCCTACCATTTGGTTGCTAGCCAACAGGTAGAAAGTCTGGCTGTGTGGCTGCCACATTGACGCTTCGACGCGAGACCAGCCTTTTATTTTGTCAGGGTTGACTACCTTAGCCTTTGGTAGTCTCCTGTCAAACCTACAAGGCAGCAGGTTCCCCTCACCTGGATTAGCCAGTGGACCAACGCTGGTGCCCGGGGACCTATAAATCGATCAGAACACACAAAATGCTACCCATATTTGTTATGACAATGACCTAAGAAAATTTCACATGACGTGGTTTGAAGGCTATCCTGTTGGATTACTCTGTGACTAAACCTAACTATAGTACTACATGATTTTAAAAGTGGTTACTGATCTATATTACAAGGGCACATATAGCGACATTAGCAAGAAGTACAACAAACTTGGTATAGAATAAATAGCTGGTTAATATAAATTTTAAAGTGTGACTTTTGCTCTTTAGGAATTAGAGGAATTTCGACTATCTTGCCCCAGTATGGTTTCAGATGATGTTCACATTTCAAGAACCAAAATCAGTTTGAAGAATGAATGATTAAGTTTAGAATTAAGTATAATAATAACAATAATATCACATTATGCTGAGACTGTGATTAAAAGAAATTCTTGAAAGGTAAGTAGAGAATCAGGTGACGCCCTGCTTGTCTTCATTACTTGTGCCTTAAGGAAGGCGGTGTGATCGCAGGGGTGACTCTAGTTCGACCTGTGTATTAGGGTGCGCTGATGTCGGGACGTCCGGAAATTGTCGCTGCGCGTAGCGCCGGCGCCGCTCGGTGACGAGGCGGCCGGCGCCCCATTTCCTGGCGTCCACTGTGCGTCCGCCCGGAAACAGCTTGTTGTGCCATCACCCGCCAGTGGACAGCTGACGGAGTGCACGTCACAGAGCTCCGTACGCACTGCACAGCGGGAAGTTGTGTACACAATTACAGCGCCTACTTATTTCTGCAGCAGTTGAATAACCCATTTAGCGGTAGTAATCTCTCTTATATTACAAATCATTCCAATTTTTTTATGTATATATAAAATCACGATTGAATGAAGAAATCTTTGGAAGATTATTACAAGAAACAGAAAGGAAATGTGGCTCACTTTGTAACACATTAGAGGATAGACCAAATTCTTATGGAATAATTGAGTGACAGATAGATATAACAGCATTTAAGCATGTAGTACAGTATATACCGAGAATGGTTGTCAGCGGTAGCGCCCCGGCATCGCATTCAGGAGGACGCGGGCTCGAATCCCCGTCCATCCATTCAGATTTCGGGTTTGCCATGGTTTCACAAAATCACTCCTGGTTAATACAGTGCTGGTTCCTTCAAAAAGGCCATGAGGAACCCCTTACAGTTCCTTGAACCCAGTCCTTTCACGCCTCTAATGACCGGAGACGTAATGAAGCGTAAAGCCATAAGCAAAAAATAAGGTAAGTAGGTGAGGACACAAGTTGTAATGGATATACGGTTGCAAAGACACTAGCTCACGACTGAAGCATTGCATGAAAGCAGCCGAGGTAGAATAAAAGACAAATAAATCTTTGTATTTTATACTTTCCGCGATCAGAGTTGTTGAATCTTACAATTTAACCAATAACTGAAGCTATGTTTGTTAAAATCATTGCATGCATGGTTTAAATTTAATATTGCTAACGATTTTGAAGCATTGTGTGAGACAGTTGAACGGTATTCTTGACAACTCTCAATTCTCATATTAATTAATCGAATTCGTCCAGTGCTTATGTTTTTAGAATTTCCTGGGTTTTTTTTTTTGGTTTTTTTTTCGCATTGATTGTGTGGCCGGAGACTGCCATCTGATGGTAGTTTTCTGAAGGATCGCTTCTGCCGCCTTTGCCGAGAGAATAATCCTATTGGAATAGTGTAAGTGTTGTCTTCCGTTCGTAAAATGTGTTACCTGTATGGAACAACTATATGTTAATGGAATATCTATAGGCAGGGATTTTGTATCGTACAAGCATTTATCTAGATTCTAGATGAACAATACTCGTAGTCATTAGTCAATGCCGCACTTCCCACTCCAGTGTTGTGGCGCTTTATCTTGCACAACCAAGGCGGTGATTTACTGTCTTTACTAGTAACTATACATCGAAACGTTGCCAGTCTTACTCTGTTTCGACGTCACATTAGAAATTCGGTAAGCTGGAAGCTACAAAAATTGACATATTGGTCAGAAAGTTGGCACTTTCGTTCATTAGGCTGTTACGTTTGAGAAAAAGTATAGGAACAAACCACCAAGTATACATAAATGAAATAAAGTCGCTCAAAATGTGCGCAAGAAATACCTGTTTATATTTACTACTAGTGTTTCTAAGTATTTATTGTTGGGTTAAAAATGTTTTCCACTTGTCAAATTGCAGGTACTGAAGAAGTGAAAAATCACTCATATTTAAGATTTTTATTTCATTTTAAATCTGAAATTAAATTACATCAATCTTTGGGATTCGTCTGGAAGCAATGCAGTTGTATCAGATAGCACCATCTGGCAGTGAACTGACATTTGGGCTGAGAAGTCGTCATTTAAGCGTGGACTCTTATAAAACAGAAGACAGCGGTACTGGTCTCAGAAAGTGATCCGGCCTCCTCCAGGCTTCCCTTTGACGTCGGCGGTCGGCGTGCGACAGTTTCTGCGCCCTTTGAGGGGGCGGTAATAATGCCTCAGCCCTCAAGAGTCGCGGAGAGGAGAGGGTCTCTGGTCGGCGTTATTACGGTAACTAGGCGTCCGTCTGCCTTTGTGCGAGAGCCTCGCCGGCCTGCTGAGACGGCCGTCCGTCGGTGTAATATGAAGGGGGAAAGAAGTAATCCACAGCTGCAAAAGTGTGCAGTCGACGGTATATAGTTTCAAATATGCTTTATAGGTTCTGAACCATTGCTGGGGGGGACGTCGTTCATTTCTGTTTCTTGTTGTTGTAAAAGTCATAACGATATACAAAATTTGATGCTTTTGACAGGCGTCATGTTTGTAAAATTTCAGTTAGGGCCCGTCCATTAATTACGTAGCTCAAATGGGGGGGGGGGTCCGGAAAAATCTCAATAAGAGGGTGGGGGAAAAAGGACAATCTCACGTTATGGGGGGGGGGGGGAGGTCTAACCAGATCACACAAAATCTCAACAGGGCGGGAGCGTTCAAATTTACCAAAAAACACCTCACGTAATTAATGGACGCCCCCTTACTGTAGGTCTATTACTGCATTAGCGTTGTTTGATCTGCCAACGTTTCAGTACCCAAACTGGGGTTTTCCTCGGTACTAACTCGGGTTGATGTCACCGCGGCTAACGCAAACAACAAGGAAGTGTAGCATGCGCCCAGCAGCTAAACCTGCAATGTAATTTTACAATTATAGCGACATTTTTTTAATTATTATTTTCAATTTTTTTTTTGGCTTCGAACTATAGGTCTAGGCGACGTCGAGGCCATCAAAGGTTGATGGAAGACCAAAAACCGTAAGGAATATAGCAATGATTTTTTTGAAGGAACCCGCCGCTCAGTGTTAGGCTGGAGTGTTCTCGGGAATCAAAGTAAAAACTTAAATCTCGATGGCCGCCCGGGGAATCGAACCGGCGTTATTCCAAATGACGAGCCAGAGTGTTACCTCCCCTACCGGTCATATTAATATTACTCCGAACGATATATAGTCATTTTGGAACACTAGTAAACACAACTAATTAGAACTGAATCGTAATAGAAATATGTATTATTTAATTTTATACATCAACTAACTTTGGCACGCAGATATCTGAAAGAAGGAAAGTACTAAAATAATGTAATGTAGGAAGTTTTCTCCATCGTAATAAAATTAATTCTAAATCTTACGAAAGAACTAATTCGGATGTCTATTATTACCGAAGTTTAATCTGGTGAATCATTGCAAAAATAAACTCGTAAAGCTGCAAACAGAAAACAGTCCCAAATAAGAACCTGGAGACATATTTTGCGAGGGAATCGAATCTGTGTCTTTAGCACGTGAAAACAAGACATTAATGTGCAGCTATTCAGCTGTAACATACACAGCACAATATCTAACCGTCGATTTCTCAGAAATGACGACGCATCAGTTAGAACCGATAGGGGTGAGGTACCAGAGGTATCACACTATTCATCGTCCTCGCTGGGGACTTCACGAACCACCCAAATACGGAAAGAAATGACAAATGACATTAAGAAAATTTGAGGTTAAGAACATATTTTTATTTCCTCCTATGGTGTCCGGTGATTAAAAAGTATACCTTATGTTTTAAGTCAGACGGCTAGCTTTTTAACTGTGAAATCCCACCAAAATGCGTTCAGTAGTCGACATGCACACATGGTATCGTTACAGATTTATAAGGCAGCCACAGCATCCCGAACAAGGTGTCTTTATTTTAAAACATTGCTAACCACAATTACTATCCTTAACTCAGATGTAAGAATGAGTTACTTTTATTAAAAAAAAAAAAAAAAAAAAAAACACGACGTATTGGGACGTAAGCAGAGCCGAATTATGTAGGTACAAAAATCGAGATATCTACTAAGTGGAATTAGACACAAATACAAGCAATGCACCATAAAATGACAAAAAAACAATGAGTTCATATCATTATGCTCTACAGTAATAATTGTAACAGTTGGAATAATTAATGACGGTTCATCTAGTTCATTGTGCAGACGCTCATATTTCTATAATCTGTAAAAGATGTAACTTGTTTACTTGCTCGAAAATGCAAATTTTGTCACTACAATCTAAGAATGGCAGAAATATTTTTTTTTGGAATCACAGTTAGATCGATTTTTACGATTGATTTAGTCAACTAAATTTTAAAATTCCGTATAAAACCCATTAATTCCTAGAAACATATCTGTATGGAATAATGAGATGGCTTTTGTAGGATAGTTCACAAGAGTATCAAAGGTGGTATGTTTACTTATGCTGAAAAACAGAATATTGGATGGTTCAATCATACTTTCGAATGAGTTGTAATTGTTATAAAACAGAAAACTCTGCTTTTCAGTAGAAATCGTAAGTGATATTATTCACATGTTTTTGTCGTAATAAGCAAAAATGACGATGTGATTCATTGTCTGCCTTGGTGCACCAGAACCGCGTGCGGACGTGCCAGTCAAGTATTATTTATACAGCATATCTTTACATCGGCCATATCTAATTTTAAAACGCCTCCATCCACTGCACATCATTTGACAAGGTTGGAATGAGACAGGTGGTGGTTGGGTATGTTATCAGATGTTAATGTTTTTGATGTAGAACAGTGTTTAATTTACTGAGAGTTAGCGTTCTGGCGTCGCATTCGGGAGGACGGCGGTTGGAATCCCCGTCCGGGCATCCAGATTTGGGTTTTCCATGGTTTCCCAAATCACTCCAGGCAAATGCCGGGATGCTTCCTTCAAAAGGCCATGGCCAAATTCCTTCCCATTCCTTGCCTCCCCTCCTCCCAATCCTTTCCCGTCTCTAAAGACCTCGCTGTTAAGAGACGTTAAGCAGTTAAAAAAAGTGTTTAATTTGATGTTCCATGGTCTCTAATGGTCATAAGGTTGCGAAAGGTTATTTTCCAGCCAAATTGGATTTCTAAATGGAATACAGGTGAGCGATAGGTATTTGAAAACTCCTAGCTACAATTTCCCAGTTCTTGTTTGCTGCAGTTAATTTTACAAATCTATGGTGAAACGTAAATGGACATCACACTACTGTAAAAGGTATAAAAATTAGATTAAATAAGCAGTACTAAAAATGTAGAAATTAAGCGTTTATATTTAGTTTTCGAGTTGCAAGGTAAGAGAATTCGTTCGTTGTTTTCAGTATTTGGATATAATTCAGCAGAACCATATTTCTGATTTAAATTGTTCGTTTCACCACAGAAAGATGGGTTCGCGTGTGCTCCATTGCAATTAAATTAAATTAAATTAGAAAAATAAAGATTGTAAGATTGCTTGAAATTTAATATAAAAGATTTGAATTGCGACATTGGTTTATTCAGAGGAGTGAAGATAGTGAAATGCGTAACCTTGCGTGCAATACAGATACGGGAGGTGCGATTGAATTGTTGAAGACCGGTGGGAGTGTTTCGAACTTGTATGCAGCTATTCAAAGAGAAACAACCGTGGCTTCATTAATGTAAATATTTATCTGGAACGTCTTCGGAGTGTTTACGTAACGGGCAGATAATATTTTGAATCGAACAGTTGAGCCAGCAACTGGTAGAAAAAATTCCAAAATTGTGTCAGTAAAGATTGTGTGCAGCGAACCTTCTGATTATTATTAGATTAAATGTACTTGAGAAAACTAGCCGAGCGAGAAAGTTTCTATTGCACGACATTTCGGCGGTCGTAACTCTGCCGCCATTAGTCAAGTCACTCGCCACTTGACAATGGCGGCAGAGGTTACCACCGCCGAAATGCCGCGCAATACAAACGTTCTCACTCAGCTACTTTCCCCAGAGCATTTCATCTATATACAACCCCGAGAAAGCCTCCACTCTTATATTATTATTAAGTAAATAGCGGTCGGTGGGCCTGTGAGACTAGAAAGGAAATTTTAAATATAAGAGTTCACACTATTATGCAAATTTACTTGTCTTATTTCAGTAGATTGGAAATCCTTTTTGTTCTATTTGTTTGTTTTAAATTTCAGGAAAGTGAAATTGTCTGAAGTCTCTACCGAAAACAGCTCACAACCGTAAAACAATCCCGACTGTAACTAGAAATGTAAGCAATTAATTTCAGCTTGTAGAACCAAGTATGGGATAAAAGTGTTAAACGTCATGTATCTACTTTTCAGTTTTTCCTTGTTACAGAAACTGAAAAAAATAACTATTGCTATTTTTTCCCATTGAATTACTTGATCAATTTTAATTGAACTCTCAATTTTTAGGAAACAATTCAATGAATGTGTGATTCTGGCTTGGGCTGACGGATTAGCGAAGAATGAATTACGGAACGTGGATTGACTGATTATTCGTATGTAGTAAATACTGTTTTGAGATTCATTGTTAATCTCTCTGTAGATATCGGAACAAACTATTTCTAAAATCGGCGCCAGCTTACATAAAGATACTTGCATTTTGTCCTTGGTACTAACTGAGTGGACAAAGTTTAAGTAAGAATTGTATAGACATAGTCATTCTTCTTGTTTTAGGGGTTTCTAAACGCAAAATTACTGAATACGTGTAAAGTTTCAAATATGTGTAAAATGCACCTTGTGTTAGTTATCACATATATTATTTCTAAAGGGTGTTTTTTTGTGTGTGTGCCGAGCTACCTTTCTCCCTTCATACTTAATCAAAATCGATAAATGAGGTATCATTATAAAGTTTTAGCTCCACTTTGGCAACATTATTAATTAAGAAAGGAATTTTGGGAAATTTAACCAGTAAATAGCGAGGTCACGTGTATGAGATAGTTCAGAATCAAGCTGATAGGTGTCGTTAACATAAATAAGGAATGATCACATTACCACTGGATAACAGCACTACGTAGCCTATCTCAGAGATATTCGGTAAACTGTGTGTGTTTCCTAGAGAAAAGAGCTTTTCGGGTATTTTTATTTCTATCAGCGAGATATGTCATTATTTTTAATTGTTTCGTAACTGAAAATTTGCTGCAAATGAGCCAGTTCTTGTCTCATCATACCACAAACAAACAGCCTCTCTAATCATCGTATACTCATGGGACATATAGTAATTAAATAAATAAAAATCCCGCAAGAAAGATAATTTGTTTATTATTTTGGAAAAGATCCCAGGGAAAGTATAATTTCAAAAACGAATAACTACTCACTCTTTCTTTTCTTTTCTTACAATATCTTCAGCAAAAATATAAACTTCATAACATATATATATATATATATATATATATATATATATATATATAACACGTGGTTTTAATAACCTCAACAGAGAATAGAACATAAAGAAGCAACTAATAAATACCATGTAGATTTGACAGTATCCGTTCTTTTGATTATGATTGGATTACGGCGATAAAACATATTTACTTATTATTCACAGTGGAATATAATAAACAAGGGAACATTCTAACCTTCATTTTAGCTTGGTATAAAAGCGGCCTCTATAGGAAGAGACTACAGTGACAAAGACTGAAAAAAGCCGAGTATTTTGATAATTGACTTTAAGATTTAAACGAAATACTTGCTATTCTTTATAGCTGATTTGATATTTTATTTTATAGGTAAAACAATCAAATATGTAACCTTCCTTCTTGCCTCCTCATGTGCTATTTCCATAAGACTCCTCAAAAAAATAGATTATTCCTTTCCGTAATTCTAAAACAATTATTTCTTATCAACATATCTGTTTCACAAACGCATTTATAGATAATATGTCAGCTACATATCATTAACTCCTTTAGTGACTGGTGACCGAATTGTCTTCTGACTTTAGAATGATGGAGATAAAATGTTCATCTATAATTACACTGTATGTTGAATGGAGAACGCACCAAAAAACATAAATATTAGAAAAACAATTTAGCAAACGTGTGAAGATTAGACACGAAAAAAGTAAAAAACAACTGTTGTTTACTGCGCGGTATCTGGGCGTGTCGTTGTTTTGGCAGACCAGCCCCCCTTCCTCTATTCCACGGCCATCCCATCCGTCCAGAAAGTCCCTGCAGCCCCCAAATAATTAACCGAACCGTGGGCGGACGCCCGATGTGGCGGTGGGAGTCTTTTATTTGAGTCGGGATGCCCTCTCGCAACTCCATTAGCCGTATCGGTATATAGACCGACTGGCGGCTTCGATTAGGGGCCTAATCAAGGTGGGCTTGCCCCTGCGGGAGCCTCCGATAGTCCGACTTCCATTTGTAACGCGATTACGGATTGCTTTTAGCGGGGGCCGCTGCTGATGTATGGGCAGTCGGATTCCTCGCGACTGCTCGCCACAGGCCTGCAGACTTAAAGGGGAACCACTGCCGCTCGAGCTACACTCAAATGTCACCTCTGTTTTCGACTACCTCTGTTGTCGTTATTGGTGACAGTAGAATTAGGCGCGTACTCGCAGTTACTAAATTTCAGAATCGAGATTAAATTTACACCGTCACTTGTAAGTAGAGACACCGAGATGGGAGGAGGCCAATTTGGCCTCCTACCTATCATTCGGGAGGACCGGGGGTTAAACTCGGTTCGGCCATCCTGTCTGAGGTTTTCCGTGGTTTCCCTCAGACAATTAGGCGAATGCTGGGATGGTTCCCTAGAAGGCCACGGCCGACCTTCCATCCCCCTTCCCTCTCCGTAGTAGTAGATTGGCTGAAAAGAGTCCCCTATGACTCTCCAGCAGCCCGCCTCCCAGCCTTCTGCTGGGAGGAATGAAATTGTAAAAAAAAAAAAAAAAAAAAAAAAAAAAAAAAAAAAAAAAAAATGTAAGTAGAGATGGGCGACTGATAAAATATATCGTTAAGTATCACGTCGATATTTACAAACAGTATCGATGTACATCGAGAAAAAAATTGATAAAACGACATTTTGCCTAAAGCAAGTAATTATCTAGAACTATTCCCAAATAAAAAAATTAAACACATGTGTAGAAACTACAGAAAATTTAAATAATTTAACTATTTTTCAATATATCAATCTATCATCTGCTGTTCCTCCGTCAATCTACTCCTGTTGTCCGGTTAACTGCAGAAGCCGCTCATTCTGACTACACAGAAGAGGCTTGCCATATCAGATATTTCATCAAAGTATTAACTATTAATTACCAATGAAAAAACTTTTTGAAAACGGAAGCTGTTGATTTATGTCAACCCTCAATGTCGCAACACAGGTGGTTAATCAATAATCTTCAACTTTAAAAATAAGCAGACCTTTAACATTTAAATACGTTAACAAAAAATCACGTTAACCTAAACCTGTCTAAAGTTAACAGCTATGTTTAACCTCTTAACCGTGTACTGAGCTTGGTGTAAGGGATTTCCACTACCACGCCAACATTTCATAAGATAGTAGAGATGGGCAACGAAAAAATAAATCGATAAATATCGTATCGATATTTACAAACAATATCGGTATATAGCTGTTAAATTACGACGATTTCACTTTTTTTAAGACGCTTTCAGATGATCATATACAGGGTGTTACAAAAAGGTACGGCCAAACTTTCAGGAAACATTCCTCACACACAAACAAAGAAAATATGTTATGTGGACATGTGTCCGGAAACGCTTACTTTCCATGTTAGAGCTCATTTTATTACTTCTCTTCAAATCACATTAAACATGGAATGCAAACACACAGCAACAGAACGTACCAGCGCACAGTGGGGCGAAATCTCAAAAAGCTGGCCAAAAGTCGAAAAATAAAGTTTTTACTTAGGGAATTTTAAGTATACAGCTGGGTAGACTGACTCCCAAAGTGTCTAATTTCATGGTTAGAATAGGTCCGAGGCTTGTCGCAGATGCTGTACATCATTTGAAAGGTGACCGTTGAGCGAACAACTATTACGAGATACAAAGGAAGTAAATCACCCGTTACTTTGAACTGGTGTAAAGTTTTCAGTTTTGAGCAATTTTCATTATTCAAAATGGACAGAGATCGTGATGATGAGTACAATTTTTACATGTATTACAAATACATAAAAAAATGTTTAAAGTTATTTATTTAATAAATAATTTTTAAACAAATTTGAACACTTCTTTTTCAAAAATGAAAACAGCTACAAGTTCCACAGAGTCCCACAACGAACCTTATTTCATTCTCTACTATTTATCTATTGAAATCTCAAACAAAATTCTGCTATAAACTGCTATTCCACAATTCGTGCAGCTTATTTTATCTGCAGTTTACCGGTATTTGTTTTTGGTCTTTTTCAATTTCATGTGTAAATTGTAAGTTATTGTCATAGTTAGTACAAATATTTAAAGTATAATCAATTTTGTATTTTGGTATTATTATAAAACTATCATCTACATATCTGAAATAACACGTCATTTCAAAATCTAGCTGTTTAAAACATTGTTCTTCCAAATCTTGCATAACTAAGTCCACTAGAGTTGGATACACCATTAGGTGTGCGAAATTTTTGGTTATAACTTAGTCTGTTATTGGCGAAATTAACTTAATTAATACGATATACTGAAGAATACAAGACAAAATTAACTTCCCCTTTTTAAATAGATTTTATGGGATATAAAAGTCTAATACAAGTTATATTTATTGCTACAGAATCTGCTGGTCCAACCAACGAAAGGAAATAGGAATGTATCGTACACCACATTTTTATGCACAAAAATTTATAATATAAACATTTTTCAATTTTTGAAACCTATTTAAATTCTAACCCTTTTTATTTTAATCTGCCATATTGAATCCGCCATTTGTTCTTTTTTGCATTCTTAACATTGGAATCGATATCAGCGAGCTTATTAAACCCTGTATACAAATTTGTATGACAATTGAAACATTTTTAGAATATTTTAAATTTTTAATCCGCCATATTGGATGCTCTGGATTTTTTTGCAATTTTGACATTGGAATCGTAATCAGCGTGCTCAAAACAGATTTTGTACAAAGTTTCATTAAACTTAGATAACGTTTCCATATTTTGATCAGCTTTTTGAGATTTCGCCCCACTGTGCAGCGTGACTTCAAACACTTTGTTACAGGAAATGTTCAAAACGTCCTCCGTTAGCGAGGATACATGCATCCACCCTCCGTCGCATGGAATCCCTGATGCGCTGATGCAGCCCTGGAAAATGGAGTATTGTATCACAGCCGTCCACAATACGAGCTCTAACATGGAAAGTAAGCGTTTCCGGACACATGTCCACATAACATATTTTCTTTGTTTGTGTGTGAGGAATGTTTCCTGAAAGTTTGGCCTTACCTTTTTGTAACACCCTGTATATATGTATGTTTACCCTATGTATATGTAACGTATTAAATTAGAAACTGAATAACGTCAACACAAAAAATATTGTAATGTTACTTAAAAATGATACTGCAAATAAAATATCGGATTTTGCTATATCAAGAATAAAAACATAGTCGATAAATATCGATTATTTTATGAAAAAAATATCGATATATCCATATATTTTGTTCAAAGCCCAATTGTAAGTACCTTCCACTCACATAAAGCAGTGCCGTGATCTGACGCATTTGTTACTGGAAACAGGTTTATTTATCAATTTTTTTAAAATTTTTTTTTAATATTTCTTTCCATACGTTGCTCACTAGACTCGTTAATCTGCTTTACTTTGGTCTATTATCAGTGCTACCGAACGCAGACAGGCGCAGGGCAGTTCTTCGGCCTCTGTTGTGATTAGCGAGTTGAGCCATAGTCACAGGACTGGTATTAGCATGAAAGCAGTTTACCACCTCCGCGTAGCTGAAGAGTCATTTTAGTTATGAGCTGAACACCGCACTAGTTGCAATAATTTAACTAATAATAGCTACTGTATAGGCAACTAGTTTGATTGATTTTTGTTATTAATGCACGAGAAACTGAAGTGAGAAACATGTTAAACTCTACCGCAAGTTATTCTATGACTAGCATTATTTATCCCTCCATCCTTTCCTATCTTCTGCTAACCTCCTTATCTCTACATACCCCTTACAACCCACGTCGTTAATTATCTGCTTCATATATTCTAATCTCTGTCTTCCTCTACAGTTCTTACCTTCGACTGTTCCCTCCACTAACAAATTAACCAATCCAGCATGTCTCAAAATATGGTCCACCAGCCTCTCTCTTCTTTCTGTAAACTTCTTACACAAACTACTTTCCTAACCCATCATTTCAAAAACTCTTTCGTTTCGTACTTTATTTGTCCACTTAATTTTCAGCATTTTTCACTAGCACCACATTTCAAATGCTTCAATTTTCTATCTTTTTGGTATACCCAAAGTCCATGCTTCGCCAGCATAAAGTGCATACATAGAGTATTAAAAACTTATTTCAATATTTGAAACTAAAAGATTTCTGTTTTTCATGAAGACTCTTTTTGCTAGTGGTATTCTGCTTTTAACATCATTCCCGCTTCAGCCATCGGTTGTAATTTTGTTGCTCAAGTAGCAGGATTCACTTAACTCTCCTGTTGCATCCGATCCTATTTTTACATTTAATCTACTGTGATTGGTATCATCTCTCCTACATCTCATCACTTTAGTTTGTTTTGATTTATATTCAGTCCAAAATCTTCCTTCTGTATTTTGTTCCTGGCATGCTGTAACTTTTCAATATCCTCAGCCTGTTCTGCTCATAAGACAATGTCATCAGCAAATCGTAGCGTACTGATTTTTTCTCTTTGAACATTTATGCCACATGGGAATTTTTCTTTTACCGCCTTTATTGATTCCTCTACATACTGGTTGAATATTAACGGGGATAGACTACAACCTTGCCCCACACCCTATTTAACTGATGCATGTCTCTCATGATTCTCTACTTTTATTATAGCTTCTAGATTCTTATACACACTGATGAGCCAAAGAAACTGGTATAGGCATGCGTATACAAGCACAGAGATATGTAAACACTCAGAGTACGGCGCTGTGGTCGGCAACGACTATATAAGACAACAGGTGTCTGGCGCAGGCGTTAGATCGGTTACTGCTGCTACAATGGCAGGTTGTCATGATTTAAATGAGATTGAACGTGGTGTTATAGTCAGCGCAAGAGAGATACATCTCCGAGGTAGCGATGAGGTGGGGATTTCCAGTACGACCATTTCACGAGTACACCGTGAATATCGGGAATCTGGTAAAACATCAAATCTCCGACTTCGCTGAGGTCGGAAAATATCCTACAAGAACTGGACCAACGACGACTGAACAAAATCGTTCATCGTGACAGAAGTGCAACCCTTCCGCAAATTGCTGCCGATTTCAATGCTGAGCCATCAGCAAGTGTCAGCGTTCGAACCATTCAACGAATCATTATTTATATGGGCTTTCGGAGCCGAAGGCTCGGTCGTGTACCCTTGCTCAGTGCACGACACAAAGCTTTACACCTCGCCTGGGCCCGTCAACACCGACATTGGACTGTCGATGATTGGAAACATGTTGCCTGGTCTGACGAATCTCGTTTCCAATTGTATCTAGCGGAAGGACGTGTACGGGTATGGAGACAACCTCATGAATTCATGGACCCTGCATGTCAGCAGGGGACTGTTCAAGCTGGTGGAGGCTCTGTAATGGTGCGGGGCGTGTGCAGTTGGACGTTTAGATTATGAAGTCTGCAGTATTTTCAAACCAAATGCAGATCTTGGAAGTGTGGTAGCAAATGTGAAAGACCTAGTTAAAGATTTTTCAGATGAGGATTGTGTTGTAATTGTTGGGGGACCAGGAAGTAGCCTTGATAAAGACCTCAATTATTCAATTGAGGGATACATTGCCCACATTTCCAAGAACACACGTCAGACAAGTGTGAGATTTGTTGGTTTGCTTGAGCGTTACGATAAACCCTGGATGTGGCATAACATCAGGCGTACAAATGCATCCTTGGAAAGGGTTCTCTGGCAGCCGGCTAATTCACACATTGGTTTGATTGATGTGGCCTGCATTGGTAGGGACAGTTATACTCACCATGGACTCCATCTGAATGTCAGAGGTAAGAGGAAGCTTTCGCTTCTTATTGCTGATGAGGTCAGAGGATACCAGGTGAGTGAAAGAGGTATTCCTGTGATAAATGGTGTTACGTCGCGGCCTTTTTTTAGGATAAATAAAATAGATTTATTAAGATGTCTTAAGGAAATTAATGTCTCTGATGATCATAATTTGTTGAAATTAAAAATTCCAACTGATATACCAGTATGTAATAATAAAATAAACAATTCAAAGTCATTGCGTCAAAGTGTTCAGACCAGTATTTTCCACCAAAATATAAGAGGAATATTTAGTAAAACTGATGACATTACCTTAAGCCTAGAAGAGATTCAAAATTCCAGAAATTTTAATGTAGACGTTTTGTGTATATCTGAGCATCATTTGTCTGATACAGGAATATCTCAGCTGTCCATCCCAAATTATAAATTAAGCTCTCATTTCTGCAGATGTAAAATGGAGAAAGGGGGAGTTGCCATTTTTGTTAAAAATAATATTGAATGCAGTAGTGTAGTTGTAAGTAAGTATTGTATAGAACAACACTTTGAATGTTGTGTTACTAAACTAGAATATGATAAGGAAGAGCTGATAGTGATAGCAATTTACAGGGCCCCCTCAGGTAACTTCAGACTGTTTTTATCTCATTTAGAGTCTTTGCTGCTAAGTTTTACAAATAGCAAACAAATAGTATTATGTGGAGATTTCAATGTTGACTTTCTGAATCACAGCAATGATAGATTAGATATGGAAGCCTTGATGTTGTCTTTTAACTTAACAGCACTTGTAAATTTTCCTACGAGAATACAAAATAATAGCAGGACTGCAATTGATAATTTTTTTATGGATATTTCTCAGTACAGTAATTACAGCATACATCCAGTAATAAATGGTCTCTCAGATCATGATGCCCAGCTATTATGTATCGAGTCCAGGAACACTGTTAAACAGATAAAGAAAAGCTGGGTTTATAGAAGAAATATTAGTGAAAATAATATAAAACACTTCATAGATACCTTAAACAATGAAAACTGGTTGGAAGTATATAATGCGCAGGGTGTTAATGCGAAATTTAATTCCTTTCTGAATATATTTCTAACACTTTTTGAAGGTAGTTTCAAAAAAAGGAAAATTCTCAACACTCCAAACAATGAACTGGGCATGGGATGGATAACAAAGGGTATTAGAATCTCTAGTAAAACAAAGAGGGACCTTTATTTGAAAATGAGAGAATCAAATAACTATGCGCTGAAAGTTCACTATAAACTTTATTCTAAAATACTAAGAAATGTAATAAGGAAGGCCAAGAACAAGTACATATCGGCGAAAATAGAAAATTCAGACAATAAAATGAGAACAATATGGAATATAATAAAGACTGAAACAGGAAAAACTGTAAATCACTCTAAAGACATAAAAATAGAACAAAATGGACATGTGTATAGCGAAGTAGGGGAAGTTTGTGAAATATTTAACAAACATTTTACGTCAGTAGTAGATAAATTAGGCATAGAAAAGCAATCCCCACATAGTGCTCTAAGGCTTCTTGAGACTGCTTTCCCAAATAGCTTTGTGGAGATGAAATTGCCACCAGTAACAGTCTCAGAAATAAATAAACTCATTAAACAATTAAAACCTAAAAATTCTTCCAGCTATGACAATATTTCAAGTAAATTACTGAAAAGATGTTCAGACTGTATCAGTCATGTACTTGCTCACATTTGTAATGAATCCTTAATACAAGGTGTTTTTCCCGATAGACTAAAATATGCTGTTGTAAAACCATTATTTAAAAAAGGAGAAGTAACATGTGTAGACAACTATCGTCCCATTTCATTACTTTCAACATTCTCAAAGGTTTTTGAAAAAGTCATGTATAGTAGAGTAATAAAACATGTTACACACTATAATATCCTAACTAATTCACAATTTGGGTTCAAAAAAGGATCATCAATAGAAATGGCTATATATTCATTTTTAAATAACACATTTGAGGAACTGAATAATAAAATGAATCCTGTAGGAATATTTTGTGATCTTGCAAAAGCATTTGACTGTGTAAATCATGAATTACTTTTGAAAAAAATGGAATACTATGGTATTTTTGGGACCGCAGGTAAATGGTTTAAATCATACATTGAAAGCCGAATGCAAAAAGTTTCAATTTTTGATTCTAAAATAAGTAAAGGATGCTTCATCAGACTGGGAGAAAATAAAACATGGAATTCCACAAGGCTCTGTCTTAGGTCCCCTCCTCTTTCTGTTGTACATCAATGACCTTCCTGGAAATTTATCCGACAAAGTTAAGAGTGTTTTATTTGCAGATGACACTAACCTGACTGTGCGTAAAACACCAAACAGTACTATAGAATTTAATGTAAATGAAGTACTTAGAGTAGTAGCAAATTGGTTTAAGGCAAATTCATTAAAATTAAATTTTGAAAAAAACACATTACATTAGGTTTAAAACAAAAAACTATGCACAGCCAGATATATGTATAAACTATAAAAACAACACAATCTTAGAAACAGAGAGTATAAAATTTCTTGGTATTAAAATAGATCAGAAACTCTGTTGGCATGATCATATCACTACACTACTAGCAAAGTTAAGTAGTGCCACCTTCGCAATACGAACACTTTCTCTAACAGCAGATCTAGAATTAATGAAACAGGTGTACTCCTCATATTTTCATTCAGTAATGTCATATGGCATAATTTTTTGGGGAAACTCTTCGCAAAGTAAAAAAGTTTTCATAGCACAGAAAAGAGCTATTAGGTTTCTGTGTAGGGTAAAACCAAGAACTTCTTGCAGACAACTCTTTAAGAAACTCAATATTCTTACAATGTATTCTCAGTATATATATTCTCTCATGAGCTTTGTCATAGAAAATTTTAACCTGTTTACACCTAATTCACAGGTACACAGTTTCAATACAAGAAACAAAAATAACTTGCATAAAACACAAACATCTCTGTCATTAGTACAAAGAGGAGTTAATTATTCTGGGATACATCTGTTTAATAAACTACCTAATCGTATAAAACAGCTTTCAGATAATAAAGATGTATTCAAACAAAAACTTAGAGATTATCTTATTGGCAACTCCTTCTACTCCATTCAAGAATTTGAAGAAAATAATTAATTGTACTCATTATGACATTTGCAAAACTCAGTTGCAAAAATGTATGTTTATTATTATTTCTTGTATTTGTAAAATACTTATATATATATATATATATATATATATATATATATATATATATATATATTTACTATGATATGACTCATATTATGTGTATATGTATCAACAATGACATGTTTCACATCCCAGAGGTACTTCCTCAGCAGGGATCCATGGAACAAGATTGATAAATAAAAATAAAATAAATAAAATACGACTCTAACAAGTGACACGTACGTTCGCATCCTGGCTGGTCACCTGCATCCATTCATGTCCGTTGTGCATTAAGACGTTCTTGGGCAACTGTAGCAGGACAATGCGACACCCCACACGTCCAGAATCACTACAGAGTGGCTCCAGGGAACACTCTTCTTAGTTTAAATACCTCCGCTGGCCACCAAACTCTCCGGACATGAATATTATTGAGCATATCTGGGATGCCTTGCAACGTGCCGTTCAGAAGAGATCTCCACCCAATCGTACTCTTACGGATGTATGGACAGCCCTGCAGGATGCAAGGTGTCAATTCCCTCCAGCACTACTTCAGACATTAGTCGAGTCCATGCCACGTCGTGTTGCGGCACTTCTGCGAACTCGCGGGGGCCCTATACGATATTAGGCAGGTGTACCAATTTCGTTGGCTCTTCGGTGTAGTTTATAAAGTATTCTTCTATCTCGATATTTTAGACCTGACTTCTTCATAATTTTGAACACTTGTCCCATATAACATCATACAAAAGCTTTTTCTAAATCAACACACGCCATAAATATCTTAATTTTCTTTATCCGGCCTTCAAGTATTAATCTTAAAACCAGAATTACTTCTCTTGCACCGCGGTTTTTCCTACACCCAAACTGATCTTCACCTACTATCTCTTCTATTACCATTTCCATTCTTCTGTATATTACTCTGGTCAGTAATTTTGAAGCATGTGATGTTAGACCAATAGTGCTATAATTCTCACATTTGTCAGCTTCGGAAGTGTGAAGATGATACTTTTTTTTAAAAAAAATTAGTTTGAATTTCTCCTCTTTCATAACCTTTTTTGATATCAGTTTGAGCAATCTTTTGATTCCTTCTTCTCCTAGGTTTTAAAGAAGTTATGCAGGGATCTCATCAATTCCAACTGTCTTATTTGCTCTCAAGTCATTCAGAGCTCTATCAAATTCTGTCCTCAAAACAGGATCTCCTAACTAACCAATGTCGACATCGCCTTCCTTTTCCATTACGCTATTGTTCATGCAGTTTCTCAGTGTATTCCTTCCATCGATTAGCTCAATCGTCTGAGTTTAAAGGGGTTTCCCATCTGCAGATTTAATGTTTATACCTCTTTTTTTCGTTTCTAAAAAATTTTGTTTGATATTTCTAAATGCAACATCAAGTTTTCCTATGACCATTTCCTTTTTTACTTCTTGTAGCCATTATTCTTTTGCTTTTTAGCACTCCCCGTATATTTGATTTCTAAATTACTTGTATTGTTCTCTTACTGCTTCTACCTGAGCATTTTTGTGCCTTCTCCTCTGATCCATCAGCTCCAAAATTTCTTCTGTGGACCAAGGTTTTCTGGCAGCTTGTTTACTAAAGTCTAAAGCTGGGTATCCACTACGCGCGGCAAACCCTCGAACACTGGCTCGCGCGGCGATACCTGGCTTGGTGGCAGGTATCGCCGCGCGAGCCAATGTTCGTGGGTTTATGTTGACGAGCGCGGCTGCCGCGCGAGCCAACGCAACCCAGCCAGAGTCGCGCGGCAAGCAATGCAGACACAGTCAGATTTCGCGACCATTTTTACTGAGACTTCCGCAAGTAGGAATATGAGTGGTGCTACATTCAGTCCTGCAGGCTACCATATGGCTTATATTGTAGACATACATAGCACAAATCGATAAATTACACTGTGGGGATCATTATAAGTGTTAAATAATAAATACTTTCCAGAACCAGTAATAAGACTTAGCTATTCTTGATCTTTCTCTTCTGTATGATGCCAGAAGCGTAGTCATCTTCTTCTTTAAGTCGGAAACGCGTAAGGGGGCTTCCATAAATTCATAAATTACATGAGGTGAAATAGGGGAGGGGGGGTCCAGCGAAATCTCACCAAGGGGGAGGGAGGATCAACGGAAATCTCACGTGAGATGTTTTAAAATTGGGTAGGACTGTAGAGCTAAAAAAAAGGTCTACAAATGGTGCGAAAGTCGACTTTAGGGGGGGGGGGTATTTCGTAGAAAAGTGTCGGTGAGACCTAAAAAAAAAAGTCTCAAAAAGCTGCGAAGGCGATCTGTAGGGGAGGGGGGGGGGTGTATAACGGGACCAACCCGATCTCACCAGAAAGGGGGGGGGTCCGAAAATCCGGAAAAACACCTCACGTAATTTATGGATGTCCCCTAAGCCCATTGCTGAACTTACGTCCTTCAATGCATCGTCCCTCAGCGTTTTGTTGTGGTAATCTGCACATTTACTATTCCACAAAAATTATTTCGCACCATACAGCTGTATTATTAGAAATCGACACTTTTCGTTGTTCATGGCAGTAAACTGTCACTGTGCCACGCCAGCAAACTCAAAGAAAGACACCACCGTCCCAACTGCGCGCGAGCCAATTAGTGGGGGTCCTTTGCCGCGCGCCTAGAGACCGACAGAGAATGGCTCGCAGCGCGGCATGTTCGACCGCGCCAATGTTCGAGCTGGCTCGCGTGGCAACAGCGTATCGACTATGCGCGGCTGCCGCGCGAGCCAATGTTCGAGGGTTTGCCGCGCGTAGTGGATACGCAGCTTAATATTTCTTTACCAGCATTCATAATCTCTCTCTACAATGGATTCCATTCGTCCACGGTTGAGCTCCATTCAAAGTTACATCTTAGACTTCAGTCTACCATTTCTGCAAATTTGTCTCTCGTATTAGATTTTTTCGATTTATTCACTTCCAGTCTGTTTTACTTATATTGCTTCCTTATTCCCTTGAATTTCAGCCTGCACTTAATTTCTATCAAATTATGGTCAGAATCTATATCTGCCCCTGGGTATGCTTTACAGCTTATAACTTTATTCCTGAATCTCGGTTTGACTATGATATAATCTAGCCGATATCTGCCTGTATTTCCTGGATGTTTTCTGGTGTATATCCTTCTTGCGTGGTTCTTAAACAGTGTGTCTGCCATGACTAGCTTATATCTTTCACAAAATTCTAATATTCCGCTTCCTCTCTCATTTCTTTCTCCTAGACCAAAACGTCTTACAATATTCCCCTCTTTTCCTTCTCCCATTATTGCAATCCAGTAACCCATGATTATTAGATATTCCTCCCCCTTCACATATTGGATTAATTCTTCAATTTCGGCATATATTTCTTTTATTTCTTCGTCATCTTTCTGTGAAGTTTGCATATACATTTGTGCTATCGTGGTTGGGGCGAGTTTAGTTTCAAACCTCATCAAAATAGTACTGTCACTAAACTGTTCATAATAACTCCCCGTCCCTATTGTCTTATACTTGCAAAACCTACACCAGTAATTCCACTGACAACTGTTGTGTTAATTATTCTGTGTTACCCAGACCAGAAATCCTGTGCATCCTTCCACTTAATCTCAATAATCCCGACGACATCTAACTTAAGTCGTTCCATCTCCCTTTTTTAGTTTTGTATTTCGAGCATCAATGTAGCGAAAGTTTTGTTAGATTGTTACTTAGCATGGATCAGAATTACAACTGGCATTTGACATTACGGCAGAGGGCATGAATAATTTAGTTTTTTTTCAAAATATTTTAAACTGTGTCCTATAATTGAAATTATTAATTCGTATGAACGGAAATAGTTGTACACTGATTGCGATCTGTGCATCTTACACTACGTTAAAAACAAATATTACGTGGTATAATGTGAGTTTATAAGATTTATTTTAATATCCTTTGCTTTCACTGTGGAATATTACTGAACCTATTATTTCAGCAACTGTGTCAGCCATTTCAACGTTTTAATATAGGCCTGAACCACGGATAACAAAAAAGAAGTGTGTAAAAACCCTTGAACGTTTTTGATCAAATTTATATCACTATGCGTTATTGCCACTAAAACGCGATACAGTTCATGTAGTAATATGCGTGAGATTGAAGTATTGTTCTTCTGGCGGCTAGTTTATCGTAGTACGTGGTTTAGTTGAAATCCAACCTGGACCCGGATGGGAACGGAAACGTTTTGCTACAGTGCAAGGCACGAGGAGTTACAGTGAATTTTATTATTAAAATTCTATTTAGATAAGCAATTGCTAAGACATTAATTGTCAGAAAACTGAAAGAATAGTATGTATTTCGTTTAAATTGGTATATTAATTATCAGTTTTTTTAACTGAAATCATTACATGGTTTGAATGAAAGAAGTTCCAAATTGATCGAGATATATGTGGCGTAAACCACAATTAAATATTACGTGGCATACCATAAGTTGTTAAGATTTATTTTTAGCATCCTTCGTTTTAACTGACGTCATTATTTCAGCAGATGCAAGCTGTCTCAGCCATTAAAATATCGATCTTCATCACAGGTAATAAGAAAGAAAGGTGTGAGAACCTGTGAAGATTTGGGATCACGTTTATATCGCGGTGCATGATGACACTGACATGCGATACAGGGAATGTATTAATTCGTGATTGAAACTTTGATTTTCTAGCAGCAATATTAATGGAGATTTTGGTTAGGCTGAAATGCAACCTGGACCAAGTTGACAAGTAAGGCTTTTTGCTACAGCATAAGGGACAATAAATTACAATGATCTTTATTTTATAACAATTCTATTCAACAACTGCAGATAAGTAAATTACCATAACACCCGTAAATTTTTACGGTCTTTGGGGCTAGTTTATAATAAGTTATAGGAAAAATAAGTCTGATAGTTATGCGACATACTGTCTGCCAAGTAATTCCCTTAATACAAATGAAATTTTTCTATGTATTTTGTAAAAAAATATTTTTCATTAAATGCCTCAGAATTTTTAATACGAATAGTGGAAACACTTAACAAAATGCAATATATTATTTACACTAAACTGTTGATGGTTACCATTAGTTAACTAAACAGTAGAAAGAAAATAATTCGTTAATTTCCATCCAAAGGATGAAAGCGACTGTGTAATTAGTGCAAGTTGTTCATGTATTATGTATTTTTCGCTAGCACGAACCTAGCGTGCAGGCAAAGTCAGAAAAGAAATGTTTAAATTGTACTGCGACATCACACGATGAGGAATTTGCTTTTGCAGGGTGCTAAGTGCGTACCAGAGCCATCGTTTCGGGAGAGTGCTCGTGTGCTATGCAGTGGGTACACGGCCCTGGCTAGATCTGGGGAGTTGGTGCGTCAAATATTGAGCGCGCAGCGGCTTTAAAAAATAACGAACAGCCAGTTTGCTGCGGAGCAAAGAGGGCTGTGTCGAGCAATGCGACAGCTACCCATCCAGTCCAGCACCACACAGTGCTGTGTCCAGCCACTCGCTACTGGAAACACCTGTCAGCCATTCACCAATTAGGGAATCCAGAATGCTATTCTATATACCTTATCATAATTTTTGGATGATAATTCTACATTAGTAACATGTTTTTTAATATATGGTATATTGGCCATCCTTCCGCAGTTGCTTGCTACACAATTATAAATGAAAACACCGTCTATTAGCAACTGGTTTTATTGATATAGGCTCAGACGCGTTTCGCCCTTGTGGAATGGGGCATCGTCAGTGACTGTGGATATATGTACATGTTGGTGTTAACAAAATTACAATTTTAATATACATAACTAACTAATAATAAACTACATTCTACTTACGACTTATGGTACACAATGAGCTACATCAACAAACACACTCACAGAATAAGTAACATACTCAAAAAACAAGGGCTAAAAATTTCATTTCAGACAAACAACACAGTACAGAAACACCTAAACAATCATAATGAAATAGATCAGTACCAGCAATAAGGGATATATGAACTGATTTGCCAACAATGTCAAGCGAAATACATAGGACAGACAACCAGGAACTTTACTACAAGATAAAAAGAACACATCAGAGCCATTACATGTACAAATCACTCAACATTTGCAGAACATTTGTTAGATCACAACCACCAACCCACCACGATTCAAACAGACATGAAAATACTGAAAATAAATAATCACAAGAAACACCTACTTACAGTGCAGCAAAGTTACCATATTCACAAAGCCATTGCATCAAAGCAAACTGTACTTAATGAATTCACTCATTTAACAAATGAGACCTTGTTTAAAACATTGAAGAATGACCAAGACACAGGAATATAATACACATAAAAAGTAAATTACAACACTGACATCACTGCACAAACAGACATATTTTAATAATACATAGACACAGATGTTACATTACAAGGAAAGAACATTAGGTTGGCATCACTGTAAACGAATGTAAACAACAAGGTTTTGCTGTTTGTCAGACAAAAAAGTGTCAATATCAATAGATTTGAAAACAGTTGTATGGTTACCTCCATAAACAGGGTAACAATAGCTATTCTCATAGTTATGTGGAACCATAACGACAGTTCACGTCACAAAAAAGTGCTAATGGAGCTATTCCTGACCACCATGTAATTTCCTCAACCATAAGTAGTAAGTAGAATGTAGTTTATTATTAGTTAGTTATGTATATTAATATTGTAATTTTATTAACTCCAACATGTATATATATCCACAGTCATTGATGATGCCCCATTCCACAAGGGCGAAACGCGTCTGAGCCTATATCAATAAAACCAGTTGCTAGTAGACGGTGTTTTCATTTATAATTATGTTTTTTGATCATTGAATGTATTCGGAGGATTTCGAAAGTCGTGAGAAATTGACTCTGTTCATAATTTTAAAATTAATAACAATTATTTCAATATTAAGAAAAAGGTTATCATGCTTTAACATTAAAAATGGTGGTATTTGTAACGAAATAACAAAATTGTTTGTAGCTACTGGAGGAGGGTGAAACCTTCGAAGTATCTTTTTATTATTTAAAATTTCCCAATGTCGTTAATTTATTGGGTGCTCGTCAAGGCGTACAGACAGAAGCGTATTTAATTTTAATATTAGCACAAAGCCTCGTCTTACAACTACGAATAAAATGAAAGAAAAAAATACAAACCACAACTAAATTGATAAATAACCATTTAACAGAATCAACATTATCAAAGTTTACATTGGATGATAACGCTTCACATTTGATTTTATGTCAATTTATCATTAAACAATCGGGAACGATCTTTATGATTCTAATGAGCAAATGCCATATTAGAATGAAGCAAAACAGAATGAAATTTTCAGACCCCACGTTGTTTTAAAATTATCTACCAAAGACTCAGAAAGTTTATCTATCCTTCAAAGATACAATTGTTAAAGTTGTCTCGCTCAGTTCTTGTGGAGGCTAGAACACTTAACCGTTCAAAATCTCTTTTTATCAGGTGGGTACAGGGTCTCAATGATCTGAAGTACAACACTGTTTAGTTCGTAAAGTAATTACAATAACGCTGTATGTTGCTCTTCGGCGAATACATTCTAGCACTTCAGATACAATGGTCAAACCATTGACCCGTGCACTTCTGCACCAAAAACCAAGTGTGCTTTTCTTCACGGATAACAAAGAGTGCCCAGAACCAAGTCACTATCAGCCGTATTGCACAGTATTAGTACAATGTTACTTCAAGGTGACCTCGTTCCCTGACGGTCTCGAGTGCGTGTCCAACCTCGAACTATGGCGGTTTAGCAGGTGTTCTCCCAAAATCCTCCACCGCTGCTCTCGCGTCACTTGCTGGTGGCCCCAACTCTCCAAGCAACGGGTTTTCCACATGCGGACAGAAATACTCATAAATCATAATCACGGGGAGAATTATCGTCCTGTGATTGGTTCCTTTATTGGTATCCCGTCCTCAAAAGCTGAACCATTGGCCAGATTGATTTTTAGAGTTTCGGGAGAAATGGTACGACTCCGTCAACCCTTGTGGCATTCACCTTTCAAAAATCTCCGGGTCGAGAAAAATCAGTCACCGTTATTCACCTACTCCGGAGATTTTCGAGACCCTAGCGGTTTCACGTCTCAACGGTCCCGCTATGCCTAATCATGGGGAAGCTGCCTGTCGTCTAGCCGGCGCCATGTACCTGGGCTCTCCCGTATTCACTAAGGTGTACCGCTGGCAAACACTTGAAATCACTGATTTCATTACTATTATTTATAACAAAAATGTGCGGGAAGACCCACTTTCGTCATTCCATTACATTACGTAGACAATGAAAAGAAATGTTCGGTGTGTGTTGTGGTTTTACAAACGCCGCTTCCTTTCACGCGAAAAGTTGGGACAGAGAAAGTGGCTTACCGGATACTTGAAGCGAGCTGGCACAAAGATAAGAAGACAATGCTTGTGTGTGGTATTTCAAAGATTAGGTTATTAGAAAACACCGACAAGTAATCATTCCGAGAAATGGATCGATCATAAAAACATTGTACAAATAAGAACAGCTTGTTGTAGAATATTCCTAGAGTAGGGATTCTGCTCCAATAAATGTTCGACAGAAAATAAAATAGAATATAAATTTTGTTTTGTTTTCATTTCAGCCAACTAACGTGTTCCTGGAAGGATGCAGACGGATAATTCGGGAAGGCGGCACTTGGGTTGGAGGGAACGAGCCGTAGTCTCTGACGTCTGACAGCTGCGATATGCTGGACGCATGAGAGGCTGCATAACCTCCACACGAAAATGTTGCTGTGTTTGTAAAATGTTGTACTATTAGAAATTTTATGGCGGAGCCACCTTACTTTGTAGGCTCAGTGCTTCGGTAGGGTATATACATGTATTATTTTAAATCAATTATTACACTGTTATATAACCGAAAAAAAATAATATTGATGACAATATTACAATGTAACATTAAAAAAAATATTTTAAAATTTCAATCCTGTTCCGGCGATTTAAACGCCACCAGTTTGGCGCGCTACACCGTGACGTCATTGTACACGAGTAAATTGACGAATTGCAAATTGTGGAGTGTTATATCTCAAAGATTTTATCTTTTATAACTAATTTCAATATGGAAGGCGGTCGGAAACCATTTTATAAATACTGTATTGTACCTACGTACGAAAATAAATGCACTTGATAAAGTATTTTTTGTGTAAAAAAAAGTGATGTATTGTTATGAAAAGACGTAAATAATCATTAATTACTTGTTTATTTTGTCATGAAGATCATTTAATGCTAGTACAAAATGTTTAATGTGATGTAAAATTTGTTATAATACACAACGATTAGTTACCTATTAAAACTCTAATCATAACGTAGTATACAAAAGTTTAATAGATATACGCCAAATAATTTCTTATTCAAACTTATCCAGAGCAACTATGATCCTTTTAAATCCCACAAAGAAGACCATCAGACTTTTTAAAAACGGATTTCAATCTTATACATATATTTTGTAGGAGACGTGGTTACCTGAACTCATGGCTTTATATCAGATCATATCATTTAATGATTGAACTGGCTGTTAATGGTATGTCTGTGGTTCCGTCATTCCTTCAAATGCAACAAAAAACAGAAATTGTTGATCATGATTTTTTTAAAATTTTATTTCAACTTTAAAACAATTCTCAATACTTGTAACAAATACAACAAACGCAATTTCTGCCAGTATGTTAACAATGACTTCTAATATGCCTCATCAATAGCCACTGAAATTTGGTTAGGAGGCGAATCTGTTTTCGCCACTTACTTTATTTTATTGTCAACCCCACCACTTCACAGAATTAAACAAATCAATCGTAATAAAAAGAAAAACATTGATCTACTGTGTGTTACATATTTCCTTTAAAATACTTCTTGACGACATACAAGTATAGAAAAAACGAGAATAGAATAAAGTAAAAAATAATACCTATTTCAACTGAAAAAAAAACGACACCAAAAACTCAACTTATTAACAAAGCGTGAAAAAAGGTAAGAATGTAGACTTTCCCGGCATATGATTACAGTGAAGTCCTTTTCTGGAAGAAATGTATTCTGATATTTTACTATGCTCGTCAAAAACGACGGGCTGAATGGTTAGTTTAGGCAAGTCATTCTTTGAAATTGATTATATTAGTAAATTTGTTATATAAAAAAAGCGCAATGTAATTTCTTGTGTCCTACTTGTAACAAAAACTATCAGTTGTCACGCTGGTCTGAGGTGCATTTAAAATTTACCACAAACTCCGCTAATATACTAGACCTACCACATATTTGAATTACATGCATATTTCTCACTGTCAGCAATTTCATTGTCAATTATTCCGGGGTGTCCTTTGATTCACATTAGGTATATCTAATAAGTAATTAATACACTAAAAGGGTAAAAAATTTAATAATTCAAATATCTAACACTTACTTACCTTGCAGCTTTCACTCTTCTGACCTCAGCGACTATAGAATCCGGATTTGGTGTAAAATACGTTGTCATCATGAAAACAAAATTTGTAAATCTGAAGAGTAAATGGGGGAGGAATTTAACAAACTAATTATAAAATAAAATTATTAAAAAAGGGTTAATTAGATGACTAGGGGAATTACCACCAGAGCGTTAACTCCATCACAATTAAATTAATAATAATAATATCATTTTTTGTGAGATTATTTTACAAAATCACTTCCATTCACCATTTATTGTACGAGTGTTCTGGCAAGAATGCAATATTTCACCAATTATGCTGATAAATTACGATAAAAATTAAACAAAATCACAAAATTATAAAAACGCCCAGTAACTATGCCTTCGTTTACAATATGACAGTGTACATTGACGTCACGATTGGATTTGGCCAATAGCGTTGCGTTTTGCGACGTTAAATTTCCCTTGTATTTTTTACTATTTTGGTTAATTAAAATCAATAAATAAAAAGCGAATTAATAGGAAAAAAACGCTGTAGCGGTAATTCTACAGTAACAAAGATTCCAAATAAAAATACTATTTGTATATTTGAATTACATGCATATTCCCTACCAGCTGATACCCGCGACTTCGTACGCGTGGATTAAGAATTTCTTTGCCAGAACTGAATATAGAAAGTTGTTGGTAACGAAGGATTGGTCACAAACAACACCGAGACGGCATAATATGACAGGAAAGCTATCACTATATCTTTCTACCGTCGAACCTGTCTCTTGAAGAGATTCAATTTCCTCCATATTTCTGTCACCATTCGATAAGTTCTCAAAATTTCGTGTCTACAACTGTTAATCATACCGGAAAAAATGTCCTGTGCCATTCCTACAGATTTTCTTCTCAAATTCCAACAATATCGATATAGTCGTCAAAACGTAACAAAAAGACAGTGACTTACTTCCGCATTTATAGTATTATTACTGCAGATCACACACACACTGACTGCGAACAACCCCTCAGGGATAATTATAACTTAAAAAAGTGTACACCTACAGCATTGCAAGACTACCTACGACTTGTCTCGCATTGAACCCCTAGATTTGTGATATCTTCAGTTTAACATTCAATCTGGCGTGACTCTTACGATCAAAAACAATTTTTAAAAATCTTTGCCTGCACGGAAATTTGAAACGAAGACCACGATCCAAACAGCAGTAAGCAAGTGTTTTAACCACTGAGCTTGTAGCATATACGCTAAGACTGGATTCTAAGTGTTGACATTAAGTGACAATTATCTTTGGTCAGCGGGCGCTGCCAAAGAGTAATATAAGTAATATTGTCTCTGGTATGAGAGAGGTAATGGCAGCAGGGCTGCCAGATTGTATAATTGGATACAAAACGTGTATAATTTGGTTACCTCTTGTATCCTGTTTGTATAACAGATTGCCTTGTATAATTGGATACAAAAATGAACACTTAAAAGTAAAGTACATTCCAGCACCTTTTTGAAAGTGGTTGCCCTTTGTTTCATTGAGTTGGCAACCCTTCCTGCATATCTATTTCCTTTTTGTTATTCAAAATTTATCAATGTATACATTGTTTACTTTTCGTGGACATTATTTTGCTCCCAGCACTTTCATTCACGTATGTAATCAATGGATGACCCCTTTGTATAATTGGGTTTCATTCTGTATAATTTAAAAGAGACAGCGGTATAATATAAGTTGGCTGTACTGGCAGCGCTGAATGGCAGTAAGACAAAAGCAAGCAAGGAGTGTGTTACGTTTACGAGAGGTTGTGTTATTTTTGGATATATGAGTTTGAATAAATGTCTCATGTTGATGGTGTTCTATATATGTGTGGTTTTTCTTGGTTTAGCAAATATTAATTTCACTTTAATGCATTACATTAATATGCAACAACTGCCGAATTAAATAAAAAGGAATGATCGGCAGTTTATAACATGGCTTGCCTGGTAAGGTTGAATAGAATAATATAGCCTTGTTATAAGCTACCAGACCGCTCTATAGAAAGGCAGTACAGAGACCTACACATCCTACGCGTCTGTTTATGGCCGTCAGTAATTTTTAGAAATTATAAGACGACATGTATTATTTTAATACAGAAAATGTTTCAACCAAATGTAGACATTATTGTTTCAAAAGATAAGTGCAAACTTTCATCGAAATCGGATGAAAACTGTGGATTTGTATGAAGAACTAACAAACAAACATACATACATTCGTCTTTATATATATAGATTGTAAGTCCACAAAGGGTATTGACAATGGTCCTACCGTCCACAGTGATGTCCCTGGCAACAAAGTACCGTAAATTATCACAAAAGAGCATTCTGTTACATTGTACTTCCTCTTTGATCGGAACGCGAAACCGTCTGATACGGAAGCTGATTAGATAAGCGTTCTCAGTTTACTTAACAAAAACTGATCATTAAACGCTAAGCTAAGCGCCAGAAAATCAAATTCATATTTCTTATGTCAAGGAACCATCAGCCTTGAATGTTAACATTTATGATTTTCATCGTTATGTTGTTTGAATAAATGTTAAATTCTGAAAATTGTTAATTGGCTCATCAGCGTAAAATTCAAGGTACCCCACCACTAAATCAACTAACTAATTAATTTATCCCCATCAGGTAACTAATATTTCTTTTTTTTATTAACTGTTTCAGTTTTCTATGCGTACTTACATGACACAACTTCATAAACTGAGTGACATTTCGGTACGAAATTATCACACAGTTCACATCGGTTTACAGAATGTTGCGTTTGGACTGGTAGCGGACTTGGGAAATATGGGCGGAGGATTGGAGTCTTCGCATGATGTTCATAGAAAAATCGCAGTTCTGTTTGACCACGTATGACCATCGTGTAACCGCGCTGAGGGCAGAGAACCAATCCAGTAAACGTGAACAGGCACATTAGTATTACTCCTGGCATCACGGTTTTGGGGCCACAGGGTATGACTTAAGTTCTCCTTGGTAGTGATTTGATCTGTCATGATGGTACAGCGTTTGGTCATTGAGATCTTGTGTCCGCATGCCAAGAGACATCTGTGGGTCACCGTCAAGACGCAGTACCTGTGTTTCTGGAGATTCTGCGTCATTAGGAGCGAGGAGGTATTCCCTTGGCCAGTCTGCTCCACCAGTTTTCTCTTTATCGAACGTGTTTGGGATCGGTTCCTACGCCACCCCCGTCTGGGCGCCATTCAGACAGATCTCAAAGGCCAGTGACGAAAGCGCTGTGCTGACGAGGACAAAACAGTCAGCAGAGAGAGGCAAGGTTCGAGGCGGTGCGATACCCTAAAGTGCCCGTGAAGAGAGCTATGGTACCCATTTCATCACATGTACTGATCGCTGCAATAAAGCCACGTCACTATTCAACTTATGCAGTTTCATTTCACTATCACCTTTCCTTGTAGATGTTTAACATCTTTCATCAGTAACTATTTGACATCAAGCAAAAGAGCATAAATAGTTTTTGTTAGTCTCATTCTAATAATGCTTTCCATTTAAACAATATATTTGACCGCTTTCTCGCATTCTTTTAAGACTAGATATATAGTGACTTCGTTCCAGCCAAGTGCAAGAACAATGAAATGGCAGACATTAGATTAACTTAAGCTGTAGTGTTATTTCCATTAGATTTATTGAAAATTTACATAGCCATCCATTCATCAGGAGTGAAGTTTGCACCCTTCCATTTACTGCTATTTGGTGGTGTCGATTCGAAGACTGCGTATCCTCAGTATCTAACAATATCGTTTATTTTCTCATCGGTTTACGGAAATAGCTGATTCACAATGCTGTTTTTTTTTTGTTTTTTTTTTTAATTTTCTTTTAAATTTACATCAGTTACCAGTTAAATAGGATGACTGAATCAAGTAAACGGCTAACAATAACAGATACAAATATTTTATTCAACTACTGTAGAATAAATATTTATTTCACGTTAATCAAACAAAAATATTTTACATTTAATTATAAATTAATAGCTGATACCAGCGACTTCCTACGCGTAGATTAAGAATTTCTTTGCCAGAATTGAATATTGAAAGTTGTTGGTAACGAAGAATTGGCCTCAAACAACACCGAGTCGGCATAATATGATAGGAAAGCTATCACTATATCATTCTACAGTCGAACCTGTATCTTGAAGAAAATAAATTTACAACATATTTCTGTCACCATTCGATAAGTTCTCAAAATTTCGTGACTATAACTGTTAATCATGACGGAAAAAATGCCCTGTGCCCTTCCTACAGATTTTCTTGTCAAATTCCATCAATATCGGTATAGCCATTTAGTCGTCAAAACATAAAAAGGACAGAGATTTACTTCCGCATTTATAGTATTACTGCTGCATATCACACACACACACTGACTGCGAACAACCCTTCAGGGATCATTATAACGTAAAAAAGTGTACACCTACAGCATTGCAATACTACCTACGATTTGCCTCACATTGAACCCCTCAATTTTTGAAATCTACAGTTTAACATTTAATCCGAATAACCGACGGTCCAGGCGTGACTCTAACGATCAAAAAGCAATTTTTAAAAATCTTTGCCTCCACGGAGACCACTATTAAAACAGCAGTATGCATGCAAGCGCTTTAACCACTGAGTTACCAGACCGCTTTATGGAAAAAAGCAGTACAGAGACGTACACATCCTAAGCGTCTGTCTGTCAACGTTCAGTAACTTTTCGAAATTATATGACAACATGTATCATTTATACATAAAATTTTTCAACCAAATTTAGACAATACTTTTCTCCTTGTTTCAAAGAATAAGTCTGCAAACTTTTTTTGAAGTTGGATGAAAACTGTGGATTTGTATGAAGAACAAACAAACAAACATACATACATCTTTATATATATAGATTTTGAGCTCCATATTATATTAACATGCTTAAAATATGTATCTGTATTATCGTCATGAAGAACAAAAAATGCATTTACCTATATCATATTTTTCTGTTATTCTCTCTTTATTACGTCATGTCTCCGGTGCCGCAGAAAAATCAACTCCTTTTTTCCCAGTTCTGCCCCCAGTATTTGTATAGGCCCCGTTGTGGTAGATATATCACATACACGAACAGCAGACAAGAATAACAAGACTACGCTGTACATTGTCTGCGCCTACGTGTGCTCTTTTACTGTTAGCGGTCTCAGATTTCCGTCCACAACTGTCTTTACTTCTCCATAAGCACATCAGAATTACCCTCACCGCTACTGCAGACTTTCCGTCTAACGCGAAAGCCGCTTACAAATAAACCCAGTGGCAGATTAAATCCTGTGGAGGTCGCTGCGCATTCAAAATATTTGTTCTTTTCTTCATAAACTCGTAATGCTTTTAAATTGTTAAGATTCAACGTGGTTAGTAAACGAATTTCCCTACATAAAACCGACATTAACGGTTATTAATATTACTGAACAAATTAACAGCGGGAGTCTCTGTGACCACTTTTTGACGCTGTTTAAAACTGAGCAGGAAGAGAGACGAGTATATTAAATCTAAACAAAAATTCTCTTGCCCTCTCTCATGTCAGTTATCAAACTTATCACCTTTTCGTTCCGCCCCATTAAACCGACCAACTTTAATAGAAGGCTGGGTAACCAACTTCAGCTCAAAAGTAGGTCGGAAACAGTTTTTTTTTTTTTTTTTTTTTTTTTTTTTTTTTTTTTTTTTGATTTACGCATACTCGACGTCGACGTCATTAGGGCAGATACAAGAAACAAAAAAGTGTTCGGCTATGATAATTTGAAGGAACCATGCCGGCATTCACCTGGAGTGATTCGGGAAACCATGTAACACCAAAATCTGGATCGCCGGACGGGGATTCGAACCCGCGTCCTCCTGAATGCGTGACCAACACGATACTGCTCTCCATGGTCAGTAGGTGAAGCGACAGGGGTTGGAGATCGTTCGAAGGCTACGGGAAACCACCACCGAAATTTTGAAGTTAATACTATCGCTTGCCGAGCAGCTAACTCGCAATACTTATTATTTGCTATTTAGTGATAAACAATTTCTAAGTAATTCACTCGTAGATAGACTTCAGATAAATGATAACATTGTAACACATCAAAGTGCAGGGCGAATAAAGAACAGATAGTAACACCCAAATGTGGATTTCGAAGCTAAGTAAACTAGTATCTGAGAGATTAATTGAATTATCGAAATTTGTGAGAGTAATTACTGACTGATTGATTTGAAAAATTTACAAGTTAGCACAACCACAGAATCATTCTAAGTTCCTACAGCACGGAATATCTGGAAAGCAGCAGAATTTACCTAATTTCAGAATGTAATGTTGAGTCCGGATGACGATAGGCGACTCCATTAAAGTGTATAGGTGTTAGTCGATCAAGTCGAAGAGTGTTCAGACGACAGGCGAGCGAAGGTGTTCCAAGCACGCAAGAAGATAATTTTATGATGGCGGGAGTGAGGGGGGGGTAGTGATGGCTAGTTATTATCTGACTGCTATTTTAGAAAGGGGCTGCGTTTTGTTTGACCACCTATGACGTCTATGTGGCAGTATCGAGGGAACAGCGGCTGTGTAGCGGTTGGCATGCTGCCGTGCGCTTCACAGGACCTTGCGCTGCAGTAGTAGATGTGCACGCGGATTTGACACCTGATAGTGGCTCTCGGTCGTAGTGAGAAAGGGATTACAATTTCAGATGTGGTGCAAACCTCCGGTTTCATGTTAAGAAACTGCTCTCTGCAGACTTCTCTTGACTAAACTGCTAACGAAAAGGGAAAAGAACTTTTTTTACCAGAAGTTGGCAAAAATACTACAAAACGTCTACAAGGTTGGCACTGGACAGCATTCCAGAATTTCGAGCTCATTAAAACAGTCCAGTTTGAAACAGTTAGTACTCAAAGACTACTGAACGGGGCACAAAGGGATAAAATCATTCAGTAGTAGAGCTTGATATAGTATCATATATGAAGTGGTGAAGGAACGTGATTTGAGGCTAACGAAACGGAGATACAGAGAAAGCACGATGGCCTTAGAGACCATTGCCAGATCGTTTATCACTTAAATCGAGGCAAAATAATATCATTTCGTATGATATAAATTGTGACGGACAATTTAAGACCATTCCACAATCGATATAAGTAAGTTTAGAAACATTGAAACATTTTGAAAGCGAAAATGTCAAACTACGTAGCAAGAAAGTGAAACAGAACCAGCGGAATGCATGCAGAATTGAAGCACACCCGCTTGGAAACGGGAAGAGGTGTCAGCATACCGCCTGAGGAAGAAAGCCGAGTAGGAGAAAGCCATGGGGATCCAGATGTGCGGGGGGGGGGGGGGGGTTAAGGCAACGGAACTGTCTCCGATGAATATGGACTGCCCGGACGAACACCATGACAACACAGCTGATGAGTCTGGGCTATTGAGATGTGGTATTTGCGTCGAACGATGCTAGCATCTTGGACTGCAAGGAGACTGAGCACTTCTATTATTCAAGCAGAGGATCGCCCGAGATCGTTCTACATGGAAGTTCTGCCTGAACTCATACGTCTAAGAGGTTATATCTTTGAGTGATTGAACTCGTATATAGTATTTTCCCTGAAAGGTTTTTAAATACTATTTTTATCTACTGGAAGCCATTTAAAGAAGAGGAGTATATGGAACGAAATAACCTTAATATTATTGGTAACTTCTTTAAATCTTTGGAAAAATCAACTAATGTCTTTGCAAAAGACACCATACATCAATTCTGTTACCAACATCCTGTTTTCTCGATTAATATTAGGACTGCAGCGGTAATAAGCTATCA
The DNA here is from genome assembly GCA_031002005.1 of Vandiemenella viatica. NCBI lineage: Eukaryota > Metazoa > Arthropoda > Insecta > Orthoptera > Morabidae > Vandiemenella > Vandiemenella viatica. The sequence continues at coordinate 42,644,349 of JARYHS010013630.1, forward strand.
GTGGATATAATTTTTTACTGGCTTCTGATATTGCATAAACCGTTTAGGCTAAAAAAATTCATGTTTTGAATTTTAATTGAATGTGTTCCACGAATGGCCGAAACACTTTAGCCCACAGCAGCGCCTGAACGAACGAGACGCAATCAATTGCGCAGAACAGTCATCTGGTAGCAGTAACTTCAGGGGCTAGTGAGTGATTTATGAAACAGGTTCCAGACCATACTGTATTCGGAATTCTATTCAAAGTAAGTTTGTATCGAGTCATCTTGTAACTACATAAACTAAACAAAACTAAATTCTTGTTAGTAATACTCATACGTTCTTCGTTTGTGGCTGTGTTTACAAGTGGTTTGATGTTGTTTATCCATAAAAATAATAACTGCAAAACATCTTGTTCATTCAAGAGCTCAATTTATGACCAATGGCGCCATTTGCGTTAATAGTTGCTTCATGTGATCTTATTCAGTAAGTTTCAGGTTGATCGAATCTGTTATAATCGAAGTTTTAACGTTCCGAGAAGCACAAAGTGTTCCCGATGCATTCCACATGTTAGTCTAAACCAGTGGTACCGCCCCCCAGTGGGCGTTAGAGAGCTCGTAGGGGGCGTTTGTGAACAAAGGTAAATTCGGGGGGCGTTGACGTCCTGCCAGCGCCCCCCTATCCAACACTGGCAAGGACGTGCCGATAAGATTAATTAATAATAAAAAACATTGAACAAATGTTTCAGCAAGTAATTCCAAATGTCCTTTAAGCAAAATCAGTGGGGATTAAAAGTTGGTATTAGTACATTATATCTTTGTTCCAAACACCTGCTTCAATAGTTCATGAATGAGTTGCAGCAAGCGCTGTGCACCAAAAGTTGGTAACTTGGTATTAGTACACAATACTGACAATAGCTTTGCTCCTAACAACTGCTTCAATAGTTCCTGAATGAGTCGCAATAAGCGCTGTGAACCACAGGGATCACCATTGTTAGAGTTCGGAGCAACTACGAAGGCGGGTCACGGGCGGATGCGCAGTAGCCTGTGGAGCTGTACCACGTGACTCACAGCCAATCGCGTGTCAGTGGCTTTCCTGTGTTCGTTCTGTGCGCGTCGTGCTGTGTTCGTCAAGTTTACAGTTTATTTCACTTATAGTGTTCCGTGTTTAGTGATTATTTTGCCCTCATAGTGTTCATTATGAGTGATGGTAAAGAATCACGCCAAGTGTTGCACAAACAAGCGAGAGGAATAGTGTTCCGTGTGTATCAGTACTTAGTCTTCTTCTGAGTCCGCGCCACCATGTGGTGCGAGTCGCGCCGTTGCCGAGTGCCAGGAGCAGACGGCTGAAGCTTGTGGTGTTGGTTTGCGTGACAGAAGCAAATTGGCAGCGTCGCAACACATCTCCCCTCTCTCACTGCGCAGAACGCGAAGCCCACCCGCCTTGGTACGTGCTCCGAACTCTAGTATGTTTATGTTCCGCCTCGATCAACAATGTTTACACTGGTGGTCAGTGTTCGAGTGTTCGGTAGTGCCTTCAGACAGAGCGACTGTGAACCTGTGCGGTATTTACAGCTTCCGTGGACCTACTTACTGAAGATTGTTTATTTTGGAATATCTATCTGCCACAGAGATTAGTACACATTCATTATTATTATTTGCTTATTATTCTAATAACTGATCGATATTAAGTGAGGAATGTGCTGTGAAATTTCAACTAAGTTTTAATCTTTTATTTAATTTTTGTATCATCTGATAACTAACTGCACTTGATTCTGTACTGCTCACTGCTACTATTCCCATTATTGTTATCAACATCATTTATGACACATTGTAAGGAGGGTTAAGAATCATATCATTTTTGACATTTCGAGATTTTTACAAAGGGTAAGAGTATCTATGGTTGACGGTGTACCGATGGTTGACATGAAGATGTATGAAATTCAAATTTAAGAAAATACTGTAATCCAGAAAACCAGCAACACGGTCAGGTTAACTGAACGGGTCCACGGATTTGGTGAGAGTCTCTTTTGTCGATGGTGAACAGTTTCTGATGTGCATGTGGTTACCATATTCGGAAGCGCGTATATTGTTAGCGAAATATCAGCTTCGGGAAGTTCTTTAACTTGTCTTGTCATCTGTATATCCCTTTCTTATTATTATTGTTTTATTTTATTTTTGTATTATCTAACAGGCAATACCGCTCGCTTCGCGCTGTTAACGTGTCGTCATAGTGACGTCACGTTCACGTACAGTCAATTTTTGTGACTATTCGGCCGCTGGTAAGCGGCCGCAGACGTCCGATAACACATCAAACACTGGACATCTGGTTGTGTTATCGGACATCTGCGGCCGCTTACCAGCGGCCGCCTGCATCTGATCCACCTTCGGGATATCAGTTTATGTTGATATTGTACAGATTTAAATTATTGTGACCGAGCGTAGCGAGGGCACAATACACACAAAAATTGACTGTACGTGAACGTGACGTCACTATGACGACACGTTAACAGCGCGAAGCGAGCGGTATTGCCTGTTAGATAAAACCCAGTTCCTCCACCTATCCACTTTTTCTCTTTAGGAATTTTAAATTCTTTTACTGTTTCTGGAAAAATTATTCAGCATTCAGCCATAGTAATTAATTGCATTGATAAATTCCTGTGTTGTAGACCTTGGTTAATACGCATGCGCATGTATAAGATAGTTGTCAAAGTTAAAACGTAAAATGAGCATGTGCAAAATGTGTGGAGAATTTGTATCAAATGTTTCGATTTTTTCCAAATGTCCGAGCAGTTTGTACGAGTTAATTCAAAATATAATTAGAACACAAAACAAGTTTAGTTTGGCAGAATGAAAGGTAATGAAGAATGGAAAATTTCAGTCACTGGCCTCTTTCACTAGATTTAAGGCGCATCAAACAGATGGTTACAAAGTTGGATGAGCCATTTTTACCACATTACAAAATTCAGGTAAACTTCGATTCTCAAAGCATAGTACAATATATTCCTGTATGTTGAAACACTAATGATAATGATGCAGTAAAATTTATGGGTATAATAATTTATTTATATCAATAGTATTTATATAGTAATATTGTATTATTTAATTTATATTCCTTTTTTCAATATTTTAATTTTTGTTTCCTGTTCTCTATTCATCTTTTTATAAACAACCGAATCCCAAAAGTACCATCAAGTTGGGTCTCATGAATCTACTGTTTCTTTTTAGCATTTCCACTTAATACGCAAAATGTGAAAATTAGAAAAACCTCAAGTTTGCATTCGGGCTATATGGCTTAAGAAATGTATTGATACGCCTCAGTCTATAAATTTTTGTTCAGTATACTGCGCCTTTTAATGTTAATGGAGATGAAAATCTCTGATATATTTTTATAAAATAACTTAGAACATCTTTACCATTTTAGCTTAAAATGCGTGAATCGAAGACGGTCTGTAGGACTGTGTGTTAGTGGGGAGCAATGGGTCCTGTCTGTCGCTGGCTCACACATACGACGTCCTCTGAAGATATTCAGTTATCCTGCCAGTGTATGGGTTGCTAATATAACCATTAATTAGACTTATATTAACTCGAATTAACTGTTCTCAATCCATTTTTATGCCTGCCTGTGTATCAGTTTAAGCAAATTCTGTCGAACAGCTTGTTATGAAATTACATATTCAAGTTTCGGACCTGAATATCTCATTTCTATCCACTTTTGATTGAGATCTGCCAACTGGAAGTGGCAGATTGATGATTTCACTTTTATCTAAGTTATTTTATGAAGATTTTTCAACTGAAAAATTTAAAGAAAAAGTTATTTACCAAAGTTAAATAAACGAGTTATAATTAACTTTTATTTCTAAATTTTTTCGATAAAGCTTAATAATTTTTACTGCTCTTATTTCATTAATACTATTTTGCACATCGTTTCTGTGGCTGGGCGGTAACGTAATTTAAAAATACTTTAGAAAAATATGTTTATACATTTTAAATAAATTTAATTTAATTTTTTTTTTAATTTGTTGGTCGCAAAATATTCATGAAATAATGAACACAAATTTCAATTTATTTAATTACATTGTAATAGTAAATCTATTTAATTGAATAACGTGGTGGTAGTCATATCAAAATTTATTTTTATTTTCACAGATGTCACATTCAAAGAAAAAATGTAGACAGTACAATGTCGAATACTTTAAATATGGTTTTATTGAGGCACCCTCCAACAAAACATTACGCCTGATTTGCATGAGCGTTTACTCAAATGACGCTATGAAACCTTCACGTTTAGAAGAACATTTAACCAAAATGCACCCCGACAGAAAACATAAAAGTTTATCTTACTTTCAAATGCTCCAAGAATAATATTCAATACGTCCATCTTTAGCTGGTATGTTTTCAGCTGCATTCAAACAAAACGCAGATGGCTTTCGTGCCTCTTACAATATTTCGTTGGTTACTGATAAATCGGGAAAACCGCACACGATTGGGGAAGAATTGATATTGCCATCTCTGAGTGAGTTTCTGCGTGAGTTTCCCACTTAGCAATAACACAGTACAGAGGCGAAATGTCCGAGGACGTGGAGAGTTCTCTAACTGATTTTTGAAGACTGCCGAATTTTCTTTACAGCTTGATGAATCTACTTTACCAAACAATGATTCATTAATTCTTGCGTACGTTCGCTTCATTAAATGTGAAAAAAAATGGTCAAGAATTACTGTTCGCAAAAAAAATAGTAACTGATACTAAAGAAAAATCTATATTTCAAGTTTGGCAACCCTATTTTGAATAAAAAAATATCCCTCTGAATAATATCGTGTCCAATGCTACTGATGGTACTCCGGCAATGTTTGGACGATACCGAGGGCTGATTTCATATTTGAAAAAGGCAGTACCAAATGTAGTCACCGTGCATTGTGTAATGCACAGACACCATTTGGTTGCAAAAAAACCTGAGTGATCGCCTTCACTGCTCACTACAGTATGTAATTACCGCAGTTAACAAGCAATGCTCTCAAAAGTAGATTATTTGGAAAAGTTTGTGATGAAAATGACGAGGATTTCAATCGTTTGATAATTCACACAGAAGTTCGTTGCTGTCAAAGGGTACCTGTCTAACTAGATTTTATTACGTTTTTGATTCCATTACAACGTTTTTTGAAAACAAAGATGATTCATTAAGAGAGAATTTATGGAAATATAATAATGATATAGCTTATTTAACTGATCCCTAGATCAAAAATTTAATGAAACAAACCTACAGCTGCAAGGAGATAATTTGAATTTGATCAAAGCAAAGTCAGTTATTTGTGCGTTCATGGCAAAACTTGCCTTTCACAAACAGAATGTGGGTCGAAGATAATTCTATCAGTTTCCAAGTCTTTTCTCTGTGGAAACAAATGATGAAGATATTTGAGTATTTTGTCAACATTTGGAAGCACTCAAAGAAGATTTTAAAAACAGATTTCAGGGTATTCTTAACATGACCACTCCAGATTGGGTATTAGAATCTTTCTCAACCCTACAAACAGCAGATTTATCGCTACATGAATTGATAGAACTGTCAACAAATGAAAAATTGAAATTAAAAAAAATGGATATCAAGAATTTTGGCTACAGTGGCAAATTCCAGATTTATATCTGGCTTTGTGGGCTGCAACAAAAAAGTTTTTTTTTATTGCTTTCCGGTCCTCATATTTAGCCGAAAGGGGATTTAGTGTAGTAAGCAATTTACTAACAAAGAAAAGAAACAGATTGTTAGTAGTGGAATGCGGCGATTTGAGACTCCTGCTGACAAATATAGCACCAAATGTAGAAAAATTAGTATCATGACATCAAGCTCAGACCTCTCACTGATAATTCTACAATAACTTTAAATATAAGTTTTTAATCAAATTTTGTACAAGGCACCAATATTTTTAATATTCTTTAATGAAATAATTTTAAAAATCTGTCCTTGTTTTTCAATATTTAATATAGCCATCAAATCACTGTTTGAAGAAGTGGGCAACAAGCCAATTAAATTGAAGCGCTACTGATTACACAACGTTGATTGCAACAAAAGACGTCGGTGCTGGGTTTTTTTTCAAACAGGGGGGCGGTGAGTAATTTTTTTTCGGAAAGGGGGCGGTAGGTCAAAAAAGGTTGGGAACCTATGGTATAAACTGTCTAAGTTAATGTCAAACAGTTTTTTTCTTAAACGCGATGTTCTCATATTTAACAGGAAAACAATCAAAAAGACTTTAATAATATATATTTTTTGTCTGTGTTAACAAATTATTCCAATTATCAAGAGAAATGAATCACATCGTAGTTAAAAATTTAAAAAATGCCGTCTCTCTCATTTTATACGCCCAGCTCATTCCCTAGTGGCAACCACTCATTCATTATTTACATTTAAAAGAAGAGAAATTGGTTTTACAAATTCTAGAGAGTATACGTTTTCATACTCTCTTAATGGTTTAATTATACCCGAACGTGCAATTATGGAATAAGAGGTTACTTAAAACCTTAAAAGTTTCAATAAATAAGAATTTAACGAGTTTTTGAGTAATTAAGAAAACCTGGCCTCTTATGAAAGTCATTACTGGATATTTTGTGCGCCCTTAAGATTTGTTAGAGCCATGGATCCTTCAAGAATGTGAGTAAGTGCTTTGAACTATAGGGGAATGTGTTTCTCCGAGCTCTACTGTACAGAATTTCTTATTTAACCACCTCTATAAATACTAAGTTAAAATAGGGTCACTATCAGTAGAAGACATGTCGTTAATTAGCTTTAACCTAAGCAAGAGACGTTTGAGAAGGTTTATATTGACACGTGTGCAACCAACAACCGTACATGACTCGGAATGAAGTCCTCATTTATTTATTTTTGCTTATTGCTTTACGCCTCGTCGACGTCATTAGAGGCTAGGCAAGGAAAGAAACAGGAAGGAATTCGGCAATGGCCTTTTGTAGGAAGCATCTAAGCATTCGCCTGGGGTTATTTGGGGAAACCATGGAAAACCCAAATCTAGATGCCCGTACTGGGATTCGAACCTACGACCTCCCGAATGCAAGGTCGGAGCGTTAACATTCACCCACCACGCTCGGTAAGTTCTGATTAGGTTGGTTGGTTGAAGTAATAGATATTCAACTCACAAAACGGGTAGTGAACTGGAATGAAAAAAAAAATCTCTTCCATTTATCATAGAAGTATTGTAGCGGCGTTCTGTTTAGTGCATATACCGTGAAGGGATATATAGGGTTTGGTTATTGATGAATATTCACATTTCTTACTCTTAATTCCACGATCACACATTTCTTACCATATCGCCTTTCCTCCAACTACATACAAACCAAGTTTGTTAACAAGTTAATAGAAATTTACCTCTACCTGAGATGCACAATCTGTATGGTGAATGGTGTAGTTCTTGCACTCGATGGAGAGGAAGCTTTGCAAGTGGCGAGGAGTTGGCGTGAACTCGGCAGATGTAGTTATATGACGTGATTCTAGTTCATGCGCAACTCTCGTAATTAAGTTAATGTATTGTCGAATGGGAACTGCGGGTTTGTCTGTGTGTGTGAGGAGGGAGCTCTCAACTTTGTCATTAGCTTAATCCGCACCTGTAAGCCCCCACGCGCGGGTCCATTGTCTCCGCCGCTGGTTCTCTACTGCCGACACTCCTCCTTACCTTCATATTAACGGCTAAATATGCCGATGATCTACACATACTTCTTGCAAAATCTCCGACATTGATTTAGAAACAAATTGTCATCAACATCATTTTCTTTACCAGTACTAAGCCTAATGGCTGTGGTCTGCAGCATTCTTCCTGGCATTCGTTTTCCTCTGGGGTTTTAATAAATTAAAAACGTATTATATGCGGTATTCTCTTGTACAAAATAAATTGTCTTGGTCACATATAGTTTGCTGAAAAGTTTGCACATGGAATATAAATATCAGCTATCATATACTATGAACTGACCGTAACAGTGAATGTGAGGGGACGAATAAACAATCACAGTTCATGAATTTGTACTGATACGTAAAAACTTCCATTTATTATGTATTAAAACGATTTGTGTCAGTTTCATATATCAGAAACATGGAAGAATTTTGCAGCTGCTAGTTGTATAAGCTATTCCTGAAAGTCTGAATTTAAATGCGATGGAAATCATGATATATATGGTGGCAATTGCTTTACACTACCATTTATCTCGTTTCTAGTTTTCTTTTATATTAAATCCTTCGAGGGTTAGTTTCCCGCAAGCATACTTTTCCCCTCTACACACAGTAATTTTTCAGCTATTTTTTGAAATTATTCATCACTTCCCTTTGTAATTTATTCTAATCCCCGACTCCCTTACCCACAAAAGAAAATACCCCACACCCTAATGCCTGAAATCGAGTGCCAGATTATGGTCGTGGTCATCTTTTCCATTCCATGTTTAAACAATAAATTAAATACTGGTTACTGTATAAAGCTGGCACAGTGGTAGTAGCTGGATTACACCTCATAAAGCAAAATCAACTAACCTAACAGAAGAAAAAAGAGTTATAAAAGACTTTAATAATTTTCCACTAAATGTCCACAAAATAAATTTAAATGTTTTCTGTTAAACTGTTAACCTGAAACTATGGAACGTAAACAGTGGGTTAACTCTTGGGATTACCGGAAAACACATTCGTTCACAATTATGAAATAAAGTCAACTGGGCAAACGAAATTGAGTTTATTGCGTTCCTGACATCCTTTGACTCAGTAGTATGTACTTTACTTGAATAACTGGAATGTTGTTGAGATTCATTTTTGTAACAGTATTAAATTTTTCTATTACAACCAGGCCTTGACGATTAAAAGCCAACACTGCTCTGGCTTCGGTTTATTTTTGTCTTAAAATCCGCACTTCATCATTATCATTGTATAAAGAGATTTCCCCACTACAGAGGTTTGCCTCCAACATAACAATAAAAACTCGGTACATACAACTCGCCTTTTTCTTCTCAAAACATTTCCCCAGATGCTTTGATCTTGTCTCTTCCTCTTCTGCACGAAATCTTCTCATTGTTGTTTTCACATTTTGGAGCCAGGTAATTATAGTTCAACTTCCCATTACTATACAAGTTTTGCTATTCTAGTATCTTCCATTCTTCTTATACGGTAATTCCATTCCAATCTTTGTCGTTCTATAACTTCATACATTTCTTCTTTCACTTCCATTAGCCTTATTATTTAGGTATTCCTTATTTTTGATTTCCTAGAAATTCTTGCTCAGCTGCTACAGTAATCAATTTCTAGTGCTTCCGACTTTTGATTAATTGTCTAGGTTTCTGATTCATATAACACTATACTCTCCAATAATGACTTCAATATAATTTTTTGTTCGATTTAAGGGAGACCAAATTGATAGTGTAGCACTAGATATTTCAAAGGCCTTTGACAGGGTGAGCCACAAAATGGTTGTAAATAAGGTAAAAACTATTGGAGTGGATGAGAAAGTGATTTACTGGGTAGAAGAATTTTTAGATATAAAACAAAAAGATATGGTAGGAAACGCAGTATCAAAAGAAGTGGAAGTAAAAATGGGAGCCGCACAGGGTAGCGTATTGGGACCATTGCTATTCATTATTCTAATGAATAATTGTGTCGATTGTTTCTTCTTCTTCTTCTGGTCCCTAACCGTTCCGGATGTCAGCAACCATCTTGGCTGTCTCGTCTCTGCTGGTTGATGCTCGGATTAACTCCGTAGTTGTCTTGGAGGTCCATGTTCTCAGATTTTTTAACCAAGAAGTTCTTCTTCTACCAGCACTTCTCTTTCCAGGTATTTTCCCCTGGAGAACAGGAGTTCATAACGGTTACTATTCCTCATACCGTGTTTCTATGGTGGTCAGTATTTCCATATCTTTTTTCATTTTGCGGTGCACTTCAGCATTTGTGGTGTGGTCTGTCCATGGTATTCTCAACATTCTTCGATATAGCCACATTTCAAAAGCTTCTAATCTTTTACTGATATTTTCAGTTAATGTCCATGTTTTAACGCCATACAGGAGGACAGAGAACACATAGCAGTGCAGGAGTCTCATCTTCGAGGTAATTGATTGTTTGCTATCAGATATTAGATTGTTTGCAGATGATATAATGCTTTATAAAGGATCAATACAATAAAGGACTGTAAACGGATGCAGGGTGATCTGGACAGGTTATCTAGTTGGGTTGGCAAACATGGGATGATGACTTGAAATGTAAATATCTTGGCATTACATTTGATAACAAGCTTAACTGGGCAGGACACTTTGGTCAGGTAGTAGGAAAAGGGTTTCAAAATTCTGCTCTTGTTGGAGAGAGTGATAAGGGGATGTACGAAAGAAGTAAAGGAATTGGGTTTCAAAACTTTGGTTGAATATGGTAGTGTAGTATGGGACCCACATTTTGTGTATCAAATACGGGAGTGCAAAGACGGGCTACTAGGTTTGTTTCTGGAAATTACTACAGAATGCAATCATTAACAGATATGATAAAAGAGCTGGAACGGGATTCATTGGAATACAGGAAGCGGGTGAAGAGGGGCATGGGAGTGTACAAGTCGTTATATTGGTGATGAGGCATGGAACTATATTGGCGTAAGAATTAAAAGTAATCCATGGAAGGGAAAAGATAACTATGACCACAAGCTAGCACTCGATTTCAGGCCCAAGGCTGTAGGAAGATTCTCCTTTTTGAGTAAAGGTGTCAGGGATTGTTATAAGTTACCAAGAGAAATGATGAATAATTTACCAAAAACGTTGAAAGTATTTAAAGCTAAAATTTGCAGAGGGCAAATGTAGGTGGGTGCAGGATAGGGAGAAGATGGGTGTGTAGGGAAATTGCCACCGGGGTGTACGCTCCATCGCAATTTACCTAAATATTATTTTTAAATAAATAACATAACTGCCTCAAAGGATTGACTTGAGCATCCCGATTACTTTCCGGCCATCAGTAATTCTTTGTTAATTTCCATGTTTGATTTTCCCTCTCTTTCTAAAATTTAGTCCAAATAGCAAAAATCATTTACCTTTTTAATTTTTTCCATCAATGTACAATTCATCCACATCATTAGTAAGATTTTTTTTTGTAGTTAATATTGAAGTTCTTATTTTTATATTCAATTGACAGTTGATTACATATATAGTTTGCATCCTTTCAAGTTGTATTATTATGACTTGATCATCCTCGAACAGGAAATGATGTAGATACTTTCCATCTTTTATTTCTAAACCCTTTCCTATTACACTTGCGACACCATGTTCTCAAACTAACGTCCGTATACATTTAATGGGACTGGTGACGTAGGGAAACCTTGAAATCTTGCAGCAGACCTTTACTTGTTTTAAATATTTCTGATAATGCATAATCAGTTTTTATTCTCCACGTGTTATTTTTGTAAATTTTTGTGTTTCAATGAAGGAGTTAGCTATATTTGACTTATGTAATGCTTTCCATAGCTTTTTTCTTGAGACAATATCGTAGGCTTTTTCTAAATCTGTGAACATTATTCCAACGATTGTTTTTTAATTTTTCATTATATAAAGTATTATATGGAGACCCAGTGCCTAAAGAAATGACGTTAGGTTTTAATTCTACCATATCCAAGAAAAATATCACAAAATTTGTTCAAGGAATCGTAGGAATTATGTTATGAATTCACAGATGGAAATCTTTGGCCTACTAATAAATAAATATATCAGAAAATCATTTTAAGACTCAAGAAAAACAAAGTGGATTTTTTGGAGGTACGTCGTGTATAGATTATATTAAGATCCATACAGCCACACAATAATCACTTGAAAACAATTTTTTATACGTGAAATTGATCTAGCTTGACAAGATTTGTTAGCTGAGAACTTAGAGCGTCTTTAATAGATGTATCTCTCGTACATTTTCAGAAGCAGCCAAGCTAACCAAAATGATTACACGCTTCTCACAAGGACAGTAGGTACTATGATAATTTCTTTGATGCTTTGACTATACAGGTGTGTAATGGATTTTTTATGCATACAAAGTATACTAAAGATTTAACGCATCAGTGCCATACTAAATACCTCATATTGTTATCATACTTCTTTTTTGAAGTGCAAATTTTAATATGAATTCACGTATTGTAGGTTGACGATTTTCCACCACACTCCAAGTTCGAATTTTTCTAATATTAGAATAAATTTGATAAAACTCTGGCGTCAATTGTATCTATAATTTATTCAAGTGCTGTATTAAAAATGTTTTTTTTATTCAATGTGTAAAAGAACTGTGAATTAAAATTAATGGATATAGGGCACAGTGGAAGTAAGACATTACTGAAACGTTGCTATTTCGAGCCGTCCTTTATGAGAGACAACGGTCTGTAATCTCCAAGGCGTCAGTATGTCGCCGTCAGACAACAGGGTTGGGTTTGCCAAAGTGCTTTCTTTAGGAGAGGTGTGCTGTTTCGTAGTCTCACAGGTAGCCGCAGGACTCTAACGGCACTTGTCCCCCTCTCAACAACACTTGGTCATCACGCGAGTGACGCACAAGGACGTGAAGCGAACCAAAAGTCGCGTAACCCATGTGACTTCAGATTTGAATGCCGCGGACCTATCTCCACAGTTCTTACACCTAAACACTGGAAATTTTGTGTTATGCTTGTTCCCCGAGATGCTGGAGGGCGTGGCGAGTCTCTTCCTACGATCTTCCACACCGAATGAGATCACGCTGGTTCTGCACTCTGTTCTGAACTCTGGTTCTGCACTCTGTTATGAATACTGGTTCTGGACGCTGTTCGGCACTCTGGTTCTGGACACTGTCCTGGACTCTGTTCCTGACTTCAGCCGAGGCTGAGTGGTACTACCTGGCTGGCAAGTGCGTTTGGTACCCCCGAATGCAGGAGAGTATCTCGCATGCCCCGAGCCATCTCCGGACCACGCCGCTGTCGTCGTAACCGTCGAAGCCACAGGTCGGGCACTTTATGAAAACTTGTTAGTGACCAATAATCGATTTTGAGACGGGATATCAGTGCACGAACTTATTAATAAATACCTCGACTGAGCTAGAAGGCAAAAGTACAAAAGATATACTTTGTTTCGAATCACATTTGTTCATTGTACTTCGTCGAACAATTCTAATAGTACGTTTTGTATGATTTGTAAATAGTATCTACGAACCATTTTGGGGCCCTGGTTTATTTCATAAATTAAACTGAATATGGTGCTGTTATCACAAGTTTATTATAATGTATCCTGAATAGTATTTGTCCATGACGTTTTGATATTGATTATTTAGTTTGTTTCATAACGTAGAAATACATTGTTTGTTTGCTTTGGTAAATGGCTAATTGTAACTGTGGGCGTTGCATTGCTATGTTGAATGTTCTGATGTTAACTCTAAACTTAAATACGCCCAAGCCTGTAATTGCCAGCGACAACCAATAAATGTACCATTGTGACAATTCACCTGCAATCCTGCCAAAATCAAAATTCTTGCACAATAATAGTTTTAGAGTACCCATACAATTCAACCCTATCAATTATTAATCCATATGAAGGTGATAATTTATAATTAGTGTGATTCAAGAAGTCAAATCATATCACTGTAGGAAAAATACGCTTTAAGGGTTTTGTAGAGCTAAAAAAAGGTCTACAAATTGCGCGAAAGTCGATTTTAGGGGGGTATTTCGTCGAAAAGTGGGGGTGTGACCGGATTTTGAGGGGTGAGACCTAAAAAAAAAGGTCTCAAAAGTTTCGAGAGCGATTTCTAGGGGGGGAGGGATTTCTCACGCCCCAGATTTCACCAGAAGGGGTGGGGGGGGGGGGTGTCCGGAAATCCGGAAAAACACCTCATGTAATTTATGGATGCCCCCTTGCAGTATAAACCATGAAGTTGATACAAATACATAAATGTGTTGTGAGATGTGTTGTACTGAAGGAAACTGGGGATTTCGTCTTAATCTTTACTACATTTTTTAAAAGATTTTGGAGGATGTTAGTACTAGCGGAAATTTTTTCTGAATTGAAACCAAGTTTTTGATACGCTAACAATTAAAATCTAGGTAACTCGTCTTGAATGAACGTTTAGATCTATACGACATGCAGGTTGTTGCTGTAGAGTGTAGAGGATTGTCTGAGTTGATGATAGTCACATTTTTTTGGTCCAGGAAGTTAGGTCGTTACTGCGGTGTGAGTATGGCCGTCTACTGTTTCTTTTTCCTATTTATCACACTTCGCGCGCGCGCACACACAAGCACAGAAAAAACTTCAACGTTTTTATCTGAGAAGTCGGTCTGAAATTACAGCCGAAAAAATAATTGCGGAAGGTTGTTGGACCCCTGTGGCGGCAGTGGTGTGGGCCTTAATGAGAGGAGAGGCCCGCGCCTCGAGCCGCAATTAAAGTCGAGACGCTCGACTCGACCTCTGACATTAATCTGCCTTCGACCACAATCGCGGGGCTCTCGATCGGCGAGAGTGTAACTTCATCTCTCACTAATCACTGCTGGCGTGAAGTTTAATGACGTCACGCTGTTAGTGGGGAGTCGTGAGGCCCCTTTACTATGTGGAAGATAAACGACAATTTGCACAGTGAATTAGTAGAAACTGATATCTTGCGGATATTTTTTTCACCCCTCCAAATAATACAATATATCAAGTGATTTATTTCAATTCCGTGCTCTAGTGGAATCTGTGAAAATTATGAAAACCATCGACAAGCGTGACCAGCGAGAAGCGTGTGTAAAAACGCAACAATAACAAAAATAAAAATATTTCTGTTTTCGTATCTATCTTTATCGAATATTAGGTTTCCAAGTCTGTCACTTATTGTTGTTTAGCTCATGGTTGACCGGTGGCTGGAACGATCCATGATGTTGCAGACGGAACATCATTCACTTCCATCAACAGACATGAATAAGTTGCTGAAAATTTTCAGCAGTAAGTTTTGTTACGCACTTCAGGAAGAAAAAAACAATTATCACTTTATGTTTTCCATGTAAACTCTGGCATTTACAGTTTTCTATAATCTGTTTTTTAAGTAAGAAATTCGGAAACTAATGTTTGGCCCAATGAAAATCAAAGGTGACATAAAGCCTTCAATTCATTACGTTCAGTCCCGAATGAGGTCAAGGCAAATGTATTCCAAGGAACCACGTCACATGGTGTTTCATACTTATCTTTTGAATGTTTCATTTGGTTGTTATTAACTAAGTAATCATTAAAGGATACCCATTTCACATGAGAACAGGATGCATTTATGTTCTTAAAATGAGGAAAAAATTAAGAGGAAAATTTGAATTAGGAACAGAAAAATTAGCTATGATCTAATCTGCTAAAAGATCTGTAAATGAGTTAGATATAAAACATATATATGATCTGTTAAAAACGAGATTGGATAGATATCCCACCATTAATTTCATATATTGGTTGAGTGTCAAGAAGTATTACATTGATTGTTTTGTCCGAGCAAGAACCTTTGCTGGCCTTTAACTTGATTTTCTTTTTTTCCCCAAAATTCATACGCTTATCAGTACGAATACCCGCCCTTGTTTCAATTTTAGTTTAGAGAGCGATAAGACCTGAATTATACTGTTCATAAATATGAAGATTTTTTGGTCGCTGTCTAAGAAATTGTGTAAAAAGCAGCTTATTGTTAGCCACCATGTAACAAATAAGAAAATGAAAATTTTTTTTCCGGATTCATGAAAAATATTACTGTCGATTGCTTCTATTCATCCCACTATATGAAAAATAAAACTTGGATCAAAGAATGAGAAGAAACTCAAGGATAACCTGGCACAGAAATTTGATGAATGTGACTCAACGAGACAAATCGAAAGTGAAGAATCTCGATTAGCTCTCCAGATATCGTATCTCAAAACCAAAGTCTTTAGGTTGAAATGCGCTCTGGGCCAGAAGAAAAACGTCGCACTATGAACTATACCTATAACATTTGATATCTCCATAGTTATTATTATTCTCGAATTACAAACATCAAAATACACAGTTAAAACATTGTGCAAATCAACACCCTTAAACACACTTAGCACAGTATTTTGCAAACTCAATAGCATTCTGTGTTGCTCGAAACAAATCATCTTCGTTGCAGGATGATGGGCACATAGGGCACTCGAGCATATGATTCATAGCTTCGTCCTCACCACTTTCGCACTTAATACTGGTAGCATCAGTATAACCTCATTTCATTTGATTTTCCTTGGACCTGCCCACTCCTGTTTGCAATCGATTTAAGGACCACCAGACGTTCCAGTCCTCCGTGTGACCAGGTGACAAGCGCTCTGCAACTGTCAGTGATCCCGAGATGTTAGGAACCTTCATTTTCCACAACTGTGCTCTTGCATTTTCAGGTGACCCAATTAGTTTCCGCTAGGCTCTCAGGAAGCTTTTCCTGGATTTGAGTCTCTGGACTGGCGGTATATGGCCGTGCAGTGGATAAGTGTTTGCCCGTTCTACTTTTGTCCTGTCCTTGTTCGCAGCCACTTCTCTCCGGATACTGGGTGGTACAATCCCCGAAAGCCTGTTAACTGGGATAAGCTTTAGGCAGCCTGTCACTAGCCTACAGGTGTTATTGAGCGCTACATCCACCTGTTTGGTGTGAGATGATGAGTACCAAACTACGCATGCAATTCTGCAACAGAGTAACAAACGGCCATTGCTGATGTACGTATAGTTTATGGTTGACTGTCCCACTGAGATCCAACTAGTTTGCGCAATAAATTGTTTCTTGTAGATATCTTCATTTTGCATTTCATGCAGTGCTTCTTATATGTGAGGTGTCACTCCCAATATTTTGGAGAGTTACATGTCTGCTGTTCGGTACCTGTACCACATTAATTTCAACTAACGCTGGGGCTTTCCTGTTTTTTAGGTGAAAGGCACACATTTCAGTTTTTGAAGGGTTAGGTCTTAAGTGATTTTACCTATAATAGCTGGATAAGCCTTCAAGGGCAGCAGACAAATTTCTTCCTACAACTTCCATGCTTTGTGCTCTGTGAGGCTAGGGCAAGGTAATCAGCAGACACGAAGCCCATGGTAACTGGATGTAATGGCTGATCGTTTGTATAAATGTTGAAAAGGATTGGGGCCAGTAAACTACCTTGAGGTAGACCATTCTTTTGTACCCTCCACCAGATGCGCTGTCCTTGAAAGTCAACGAAAAATCGACGGTTCTGGAGAAGAATACCAATGATCTTGGTTAATCTGTTTGCCTTTGTTAGATTGTAGACCTTGTAAAGGAATAGTTGGTGGTTACCAGTATCGTATGCTGCTGACAGGCCTACAAAGACCTCGCCCGTGGCCTTACAGGCCTCAAATCCATTCTCTACAAACTGTGTTAGGTTCAGCAGTTGCCCAGTTGAACTTTTGCCAGGACGAATAAGTTTGTAATAAGTTTTAGATCAACCACAAGCTGGATACGATTCAGAATTAATCGTTCAAATATTTTATAAAGGTGACACAAGAGCGCTATAGGTCTAAAATCTTTGGGATTGTGCCCTTCTTTTCCAGGTTCCAGCAGGGAAATGACTCTCGTCCTCCGCCTACCTTCGGAATTTGATATGTGTTAATACATTTGTTACAAAGCTGTAGAGCCCATTCTTTGGTTTTATATCCGAAGTTCTTAGTTTATTCTGATCGTATGTCATTGAGGCCTGCCGAGTTTCCTGTTTTGCGCTCATGAATAACCTTTTCCAACTCTGACATACTACTTGTGTCTACTTTTATAAATTTCCTTCCCGTTCAAGATTAGCTGATGTGCAATTTATTTTGCATTGATGTTGAACCGTCCAGTAATCTTCGATGGATCATTATTGAGGCGTTTTAGAAGTCACAATGCCTTGTGACTATCTCTTTTCAGGTCCAGCTCTTCTAATGTCTTGATCCAGCTGTCTGTTTTTGGTGCACTTAGAGATGAGATAAGTTGATTACTAGCTTCTATTGTAATTTCGCCAAAGGAATCATCTTGGAACAGTGATTTATAATTTATGAACTGGGCAGCTAGACCTGAGGTGAGACCTGGAATATATGATGATCGGAAGCCACGGGGGATGGATCTTCTGGAGCATTTTTTCACAGTTACAATGAATGTGTCATATGATTCTGGTGTTGGTTCAATTGTAGACACAGCAGCGTCAAATATTTCTGTGAACATAGACCAGTTAGCTTTCTTGAAGTTATAAGGCCTGCGGAAAGGAACTCTCTCAGGTCTCACTGCCGCAAAACTTCTCACATTATTGGTCTGTGCTGTGTGTTTGGTATTGGCCTACACACAAACCTCACACATTGCTGGCTAATTTGATTGCTGCTGAATATTAGATCAGGGTTATAGCCCTGTCTCCATATCCCACTGTTGAAAGATGCTTGTAGTTTGGGATCATATACGACAGTAAGTTGATTTACATCTGCCCATTCTTCTACAGCAATGCCATTCTCGCTGTCGAAGACGTAACCCCAAGCGGTACAATGAGAGATGAAATCTCCGATAACATTTGGTAGGTGTTGATTTGGGAAATTGAAAGATAGTTTGACAGTGAATTTACTACTAGGGGATTTATACAAAGATGAGATAGTGCAATTTTTAATCTTAATGGCGAGGACTTCTTCTCGTTCTCTTCTGTGAATCAAAATGTTTAAAATATATGTAATCTCTACGGATTTTTAAATGAAAATAATCTCAAAATCGAGTAGCTTACAGTGGAAGGAAGCTAATGTATGCTCCCAGTTGACCTACGTGTCTTCTCTATGTATATCAACGATATGATAGCAATTTCGTGATATTTTCGCATAAATTTTTAATGGCTGTATCCCACTTGCAGCACAAGCCCCGAAACGGGCGGACTTCTTTAGGTTTACAGTACAAATCATTTCTTCAGTTGGGCTGGCAAGGTGTCCTACGAACGGAAACAAGATAGCGCGGTGATTATAAGCTCGAAGGACAACAAATACTTGCAACTTCTGTTGTAAGCCACAATGAAAAGAGTATCTTCAATAACTTGGGTGTCGACTTGGTCCAAATAACGTACTGTAGAAAACGTATTGTGAATGCAGGATGTTTGGAAATGCTTGAAGGAAGTGTTGTCGGTGTTGGCGCTTGTCGTCAGCGCTGGTTATTTCCGCGGAGGGACCTGCCGGTGGCAGCCGTCAGCCGCAGGCGGGTCGGCGGGCGAGGCGACAGTGTTTCAACTCGACAACGCCGCAGCCCCCTCGCTCCGCAGCCAAACTCAACTTCTCCAATAAATCGCACACTCCCAACACAAAATATATTGTTTCCAGCAACATGCGAGAAAGTTAAAGCAAAAACCAGTTTCTTATTTTGATATTGCTTACGCCTCTGCGTCTCGTCGATGTCGATGTCATTAGAGCCGTGAGAGTATGGGGATTAAGTACGGTAAGAAATCCGGCCACGGCCTGTCGCGTAGTAATTAATTACATATACCAACAAGGTGTAGATATCTGACATCATGTTTACATTTTATAATGCAGTTTTAAGTGCTGGTTTCAAATCTGCTGTATCACGTCAAGTTTCGAAGATACACAAAAAATACATTTTTATATGGAAGATTTTTCGTCTAATATGATTTCGTCGGTTTTCTTTACTTGTAATGGAACTCAATTTGTGTTTTCGTCTGTTTTGAATACAGTTACACCTAACATAATACACTGAAATATTTTTGAGACCGCAGTACTATTATTTCATTTGTTTATTTTTTATTTTATGGAAAAAGATGGCGTCCAGAGATTTCATGAATTCACCAGATTTGTTTTGCTATTTGTGCAGCTATCTGACAGATAAATCCCATCGAAAGACTTTTACACCGTTTCTGAAGAGAGTATATGAACCTTACTTTGATTCGAAGGTGGATAGTTGTAAGTCGTGGGCACCACAATACATCTGTTTGACTTGTGCATGCAACTTACGCGGTTGAGCGTGACAAAGTTGTCATGCCTCCACTTCATATAAAGCTGGGGCTCATGAAGAACTTCGTGCAGGCACTAGATAACAACTCAGATGTTTTTAGGTACCTGTGCAACAAGTTTCCAGAGTTATACAAAAGGAAAAGAAGGTGTGTTCATAGGTCCACAAATAAGAAAGATCATTGTTTACAGCCACTTCGAAGACTTACTGGGTGATACTGAAAAAGATGCATGGATTGCATTCAAAATAAGTTGTAGCCAATTTCCTTGGAAATTATAAATCACCTGACTCTTTCAATGTTGTGCAGAACTGCATTAGTTCGTACAGTCTGGTGGGTCCCTCAAAATTCATCTCCTCAACTCACATCTCAATTACTTTTCCGATAACGCAGGTTCTTGTCAGCGACGAACATGGTGAACGGTTTCATCAGGACGTCTCGGTGATGGAGTAATGCTATCAGGGCCGATGGAGTGCAGCAATGTTGGCTGATTACTGCTGGACGCTTCAGAGTGAGATGCCAAATGCTCAGCATAAACCCAAGACTACAGCCAAGAAATTAAAACCAAACTCACTGTAAAAGATGGATGTTTATTTTATATGTATGTTTTTTATATATGTATTATACCTTCAACTAGTTTGTGTTCATTAGTACTATAGTACTACATGAAGTAATAAGTGATCTTCTGAAACTGTCTGTGAGTTGTTTACAGTGATACCATGTTAAACATCTGTTATTGGTTAATGTCTTATATCTCAAGAACGGTGGGTGATAGAGACAAAAGGTTTGTATATTCTGAATCAGCAGGTCTCAATTGTCTTAGAACGCACGTTGGATACCCAGATATCCGCCGAAAGGTTTTTGTTTATCAGTGTTATTTTTATCTGGTTGGCTGTTCTTCTTATCAGAAGCCATTTACAAAATTACGTCAGTTAAATTTCATATGCTTTCTTGACTTATAAGATTTGTAATCTTTAATATTATTGTCTGTTTCTTTTCAAAAAAAATAGACATTGTTTTAAACCAAGGCTGCCCAACCCCAGGCCGCGTGCCACGAAGCGCATTTGAATTTACCCACCAGCAGCAGCGGTCTAGAATATGGTAGCTCCAAAACCCCTGCAAAAGCCTCATTCATTACTTTTTTTACTTTTTGGTTATAATTAAACTGTGTTACTTATAACCTTGTTTTACTTAAATATTTATTGTAACTATAGGCAACTATTCGGTGGCCCGCAGCCTAACATAGAATCGAAATTGTGGCCCATGTCCAAAATTGGTTGGACAGCCTTGCTTTAAATAACAAACTTTACACGAAATTCATTTAAGAAGCATGTATTTAAACATTTATTTTTCATACAAGTCTACAATTCTATTTTAAAACACATCCGCATTCCATAGAACCAATTGAACAGTTGAACTTTTCTCTCTCTTTTAACATTATTACCAGACATTATTATATTCATCATCAGCGATACTAAAATATTCTACTACAAATAGGCAGGTAATGTAAAGGCTGTGGGTTTTTACAGTTTTCAAGCCGTATACCCGTGGAATTAGTGGAGGTAGAGCTCCGAATTCCCACATTTTTACGCTAGGCACTGGAGTTGACGTGTCGTGGGCAGCGACACGGTCTGCTCCTTTTACTTTACCTTCCCACGGAGTTACCCCAACGGTACTTATTTGATAGCAGGCTGAGTGGGCCTGGGAGACCATTTCGGACGCTCGACATCAAGGAAAAATCCTCGGCTTCGTCGGGGATCGAATCCCGGTCGTCCGGACCGCTCTACCACCTGAGGTACAAATACAATTGAAAATACATATTTATTTACTTCACAATAGTTCGCGTCATAGGCCGTCTGATGGAACCACTTTGGCATTCACCTGGAGTCATTTAGACCATGGAAAACCAAATCTGGATGACAGGGCAGGGTTTTGAAACCACGTCCATCAGAATACTCAGCACTAGTGTTACCACTCATGCACCAGACTAGGTAGTGACTTTGAAACAGTTCTTTGCTGTTCACGAACTGATCCGATCCTAAAATTACTGCTTTCGCATATTTCTTACGGTCATTTCTGTTCTGCCTATTCATTAATTTCACCATTGTGGCTGTGGAATCAATTCAAACTAAGATTCTCTTCCTGAATCAACTCGGCATCTTGTGGTTGATAAACATGTACAGTATCTTCAGAGACATAGAACTCAGAAAAAAACATAAGCAGACTGATATAATGCCACGATTCCTTCTTCCAAATATCTCAGTGATACAATGCTACTTCTTCCACTAATTTGAATTCAGTATGAAATGGTTTTTAACTCCTGAACGTTCAGTTTTACTATTCAGCAGACGTGCTCTAAGTTCATAAAGTTAACATGTAGTTGTTGATGTTTTTAGGCGCCATTTTTAAACAATTCGTCGAATCAGAATTGAATGAGTATGAGTTGACATTTTTCGTAGCAGAAGTTCCTAGGAAAAAGACCGCATTATAACTGCCTTAGCATTTTACGCAATGGCGCTGCATCACCAGACAACCGAGATACCACCTACTCCGTACAATTACAACAAGTAAAATGTTTAATTAAATGATGCCAGTCAAGTTTTGGTTATCGCTAATAATGAAAGATAGCTGTTTTTCTTATTGAATAAGGTCAACAGATTCCGAAAATTCGCGAAGAATCAATCACGCCATCTATTCATAAGACAGTGTTAGTAGTTACCGAAAAAAAAAAGTCCTCCGGTAGAATACATCAGATATAACGTATCTAAGAATCAGAATACACGAACGTTTCCCTTGAGTCATTTTCTCTAGAGCCAACGAAACAAATGACAGAACTCTCTTCCGTTGGCTCTTTTTTGCGGATTGTGATCACGCTTTAACATAAAGGTACCACATTACTTTTCTTAACATCTGGATATTGTGAGACATTTCTCAATTCATAAAAAATGATTACTTTCCTTCTTTCTAATTAATATTTTAATGTGAGAAAAAAAGCATAAACAGGAAGGTATTATCTTAATCATTTTGAGTTCAGGTCATTCAAAGCTGGAAAATGGAAAATAGTTAATGTATGCACACTATGAAGCAATCAAAATAGCAACCATTACTTAAGCAACTGTGGATTCATCAATCTTTGAAGCGTTTGCATAGCAGCTAATAAAGACAACCGTGTACATCTGAAAAACAGCAAGCGGAATGTGTAAAGCGAAGTGTTATTTTCTTGCTAAGACATTTCAAGGATTTTTTAAGCATTTTTCGTTCTCGTCATGCTACATCAATTTAACCGGCTCACCTCTTCAAAAATTTGTTAATGAGAAACTTACATATTTTAATAGAACTGATAAAACGTTTCTCGTTTTTAATGAACTTTCGTCTTTTCGCTGAATAATTTACAATTGATATGTAATTCTGTTGTACTTTGATAACTGCTACATATCTTAATTTATTATCACACATAGTATATCGTGGGATTAGCGACTCAGCAACCCTAAACTCTAATACATTAAGTATCTATTACTACTATTACTATTACTCCGCGATTCACTAAAAGTTACGTTATTCTGAAAACTACGGTCTTTTCCATGTTCATTTATGCAACTCCATTAAGCAAAATTCTTTCCAAGAAAATAAGAGTACCTGAAGAATTATATGTAAAAATTTTCCATGAAAATACCATGCACTCTAGCATCAAATAACCCGTACTCTCAAAGAAATTTCGGCTCAGTTACTTAATCGTCAAATAATCAGATCTCCCTTTGTTTCTTACAGATTTCTTAGTTAGACGTTAATACTGCGACGCTATTATAATCTGGAATGCCGTCACAGCTATAAAGATTTTTTTTATTAAATAACACTTGATGGTATGTACTGCTGATCAGCGAAGCCCATTGCCTTGTTAAATGTTATTCAATTTTCACATGATGGATTGTGCGAAATGTACACTAGACAGTTACTAAGTATCCTTTCGTTTTTTCTATAGGGAGAAAGGCACTTGAGCGTATACCGCCTCCATGTATCACTGTTATAAGGTTACCCGAATGTGTTTGTTGTAGCTCATAGTCTATGTAACCGCAAAAACCTATTAATCGTTTTATTGAGAAAGTTATTTGACGAATTCTGTCCACAGAGCGACATTTCCTTACTCTGCAACATCCTTTCACGTTACAACCAAACAATTTCAGAGGCATCTTCAACGATCAGTAACATATAAGAAATCAAAATGAGGAAGGAGGAATCTGGAAATAATTAAATAGTGTTAAATAAAACTGTGATGAATAATATGCTTGACAGGTGTGAAGTCACCAGATCAGATTTTCGTTTTATTCAAATAGAAGTTATAAAATTACTGTTTTTTTTTCACTGAGTTTCGACAACCAATGATAACGTGGACACTGACTACCACAGGTGCCCTGTGTAAATCTTGAGAGGGAGAGGAGGAAATGAGTTGTTTCCGGAAGTCAATCCGATCCTGTTTGCCCGGCATACGTAAACTGTTAGAGGAAAGTTTTCTGTGTAATTTTTGTTTGTGAAATGTATTGTTTTTAAGGTGGAGGTTGGGGACTGTCCCAGCATTTGCCCATAATATTACGGGAAACCGCCTAAACACTGCAGTCAGGGTTTGTGTTCAGTCCCGCTGTACCTGCCGCATCCAGTCTGCGGCGCCTCAGCGCACTGAGTCACACTGGAGGGTAATTATTGTTGTTTATTGTAACACTTAAATTTTTTTGTGAAAGTTTCAGGGCTATTTCGTATTTATATATTTCTTAAACTGCTAGAATAAATAGAAACTTTATATTGTGAATTTCATCACATTCAGAATTTTTGGTTTGTGGACATCCATTAATTACGTGAGATGTAATAAGGGGGGGGGGGTCCGGCGAAATCTCACAAAACCTCACCAAGGGGGGGGGGGGGGGGGCAACGGAAACCTCAAGTGAGGTTTTGAAATTCTTGTAGAATGGTAGAGCTAAAAAAAAATAAGGTCTACAAATGATGCGAAAGTCGATTTTAGGGGGGGTAAAAACCAACTTTAGGGGTGTATAACCGCCCTTGGGAGCATGAGACCTAAAAAACAAAAAAGATCTCAAAACGTTGCGAGGTCCATTCGGAGGGGGGGGGGGGGTCTCCGTAAAATTCTCATTTACAGGGAGGGGGGGGGGTTCCGACTAAACACCTCACGTAATTAATGGACACCCCCTTCAGAAGCATTGACCTTAATGGACTTTATGTGTGAGACAAACTTATGTCTCACCTTTTATTTTATCGGAACTCCTTTGCCTTTCCATTATTTCAGTTTCTTAAATATTATCTGTAAAGAACTTAATATTTATTTGATACGAATAACCTTACAGTTTGCGACATTTCTGTTTAAAATGTCAGGTTTGTACGTATGAGGTTGTTGTAGGAGTTTTAATAGTTTAAGTCTACCAAAGTTCCACTTCTCTTTGTAAATAACCCATATTAACGGAATTTGAGACATTAATGTTTAAGAAGGTAGATTCAGTAATAAAAAACACGGTTGCCAGTCTTAATTTTTTAATTTTAATTAATGAGATGTACTTCCCAAATAAATAACGAAATGAATGTCGACCGTGTCACAAGTTGTCTTTAAAACATTTCTCTCTTTTTTACAGTATAAAGTACTTCATCTGGGACATCCCTGCCCTCAGGCGCATGTTCTACTTTCATATAAATTTTACTCGCTTTATGAACGAATCCTAAAATGTCATAACATTCTACGTAACCAAATGTAAACAACAGTAATGAGGGAGTTCTTCAGGACATAACTGTGGCGAATTGTGCTCGTACTGCGCTCCGCTTTGAGAGCGCAGAGTTTGCTTAATTGCGTGTTTGTTTGCCAGTTGTATTTACGCCCTTCAGTGCGCAACGTCTGTTAATGAAGCCGCCAGCGGCGACTGGCTTTAAACTTTTCCCGTGTCGCGAGTTTTGCTTCTCGCTGACATTGTTTTAACTGGCATCCAGATAAGGTTTCCTGGTTAAGACTTCTCTTATATAATTTCTGTTACCTATGTACGTATTTATTTAGGCTACATCTGTGATATAATTCACTAAGTGCGACAGATAGTATCTTCCTCACAACTAAAATATTTGTGCACAAAATTTCTTACGTACAAAACGCATTAAAACACAGACCGAGTAAGTTCGAATGCTTGAAGAGTTGGGTTCAGCCTTATCCTCCCCGACTGACTTTAGGAAAATTGCTGGACGAAATTTCCATTCCTGTTTGTTACTTATGTGCTGCTAACACCTTTGCTATTCGCGAGCTACGGAGTCCTTGTTCTTCAGATCAAAAAAATGTCAGTACAAAACTACGCTAATTTATGGAATAGCAGGTGCTTTTGATCTTGAAGCACTTCTTTTATGATTAAAGGAACTGCCTTAGAGGTCAATGTAAGAGAGGAGGAGATTGAATACAGTACTGGGAGTGTAATATTGATTACGAAGCTTTGAAGGATATGGTAGAAGAATTAGTATCAGTACATGGAAGGATAAAGATGACCACGACCACAATCTGGCACTTGTTTTGGGAATAAAGGGAGAGTGAAATTTATATTTTGCAGATAATGGTTTCAGAAGCTGAAATAAATTACTAAAAACATTGAAAAGTTTCTTAAAAGGAAAAAAGTAATTGGCCGGCGAAATTTTTACTCAAAGAATTTAAGATAAAAAACAAGAAATCAAAAAAATGGGTGTGTAGGGGAATTATTACTAGAGCATATGATTCATTGAAATTTCCGTTAATTAATGACGAAATTTATTCTCACTGAAATGCAAGGAGTCATCAGAATGCGAATAAACACTTACAGACCAATACTGCTATGTCCGTAGCTCTTATGGATATACTGTATCAACGTAAATCAATTGGGTATATGCATATTGGTAAATAAGAACGAAAACTAGAAACATATTCATTTTTATCTGCGTCAGTTATACTTCACAAACGTCTTAACGCTGCAAATACTTATTAACTGCAACAAATTCGTCGCTGTTAATGTTGTCTGTCAATCTACTTGAAGGAAAACTCGACTACTTTCTTTTTAACTACCCTTCCGTCAACTGATTACGTTTGGTTAAAATAAATTAATGGTTCTTTCATTGTATTTACATAACATTGGCTTGTAAATGTGTGGTATTTCATTTTACATATTATGTGATACTGCTTGGGATGAGTTGACAGGTTTTGTAAGCGTGATAATCTGTTCGCGGTACTTGACATTTTAATTATACAGTATTAATATATTATGATGTGCTAGTAACATATTTGGGAGTGTTTAAGACACGTTGGAATGGTTTATTTTCTTCAGAGCTGTGTGAAAAGCATGCAAATGTTTTATAAATTCATTTAAGAGTAACTTCATGTAGTTGCGAGTATTTTTAAGTAAGGTTTAAACATTTGTAACGGTAACCTGTTATTTATGCCATTGTTTGGCGTTCCGGAAGCTGGTAGTGGCATCGTTGCCCACATACAGAATTTTCTGTGTGGCTTGTATCATGTTGCTGTAACAACAGCTACTAGATTCGCTCGGAATAATGCTAACAAGAAGCTACGTATTTTTTATTTAATTGGCCTCAGAATCCTTCTGAAAATAGTTTACTGTTAATTTTAAATGTAATTCTGCAATAAAAATTATGCTAAATGTATGGTCTGCTTTCTCATTTAAAGCCACTTCACTAACGAGCGAGTCAACCTGCATTTCTAAAGGTTTAATAAAAGTACAACACACTAAATTTCCCGATATCTTTATAAATTCTTCACACATTTTTTTATCGTAGGCGATTACGGGAAGAATTTTAATGTCTCTAGTGTAAAAGTATTTTCATAGAAGTAATTAAAAATAGATTGCTGCTTCATTACATGGAAAAAAATTGTTAGAAATCATCAGTTATTACGCCCTTTGTATGCTATAAGGATCATACTTTATCCACAGGAATTGCAGTACCTCATATAACGGTTACACATGCACCATGTTCTACAGTCACACATGAATACGAAAAAAACTGATTTAACAAAAAATATCGAAAGCTTATTGAAAACGTCAGCAGACAATTTTTTTTTTTTTACCTATTTCACCATAACTGCGAATTTATTTGATACACGAAAATCAGATTTTAACAAGAAGATTGTAGTAGACAGTGTTGTTAAGTATCACCTGTTGGCACTAAGGGGCACTAAGGAGTTATAGTTTTTACTCAATTTATTTATCGTATGGCAGTTTAGACACTTTTAAGAACATTGATAAAATATATACACTGCAACTTTACAAGATTAAAGACATATATCTAGTTTATTAATATAGTTAATCGATTCCTGAGTTGCCAGGAGGAAGTCCACAGGATCACCACTGTAAGATCTTATAGGACACTTTTCAATAATATGGCCAATAGTCTGAATCTCTCCGCATTCGTATAAGGGGGATGGTTGCTTGCCCCACTTGTACAGGGAGTGTGAGCATCTGCCATGCCGACTTCTGATTCTGTTGAGTGTGGACCAAGTTTTACGAGGTAAATCAAAATCTGGTGGCTTTTGTGTGATGCAAGGTAAGCTGCTGTTTTGGTGTACAGTACACTCCTGGAACCAAGCTCTGGTGATGTTAAAATCTTCACGAATAGCATCCCTTGACGATTTCATTGGCGGTTTTCTAGAGCGAAGCCTGTTGATGTTGGCATCCATAATATCTTGGTGAATTGGTAAGTTTCTGTTGTCCATTATTCTCTTGTACTCACGTGTAAGAGCATTTATCCGTCGCAGGTTAGGTGTTGGTATGTGGCTCAGTATCGAGAGCCATCTTGTGGGAGTTGTCTTGATCACGCCTGAAATCATACGCATAGCGTTATTAAGTTGGGTGTCCACTTTTCTCACGTGCGGGCTATTCAACCAGACCGGGGCAAAGTACTCGGCACCCGAGAAGACAAGACCCAGAGCAGAGGAGCGGAGAGTGGAGGCCGATGCACCCCAGGAGGTACCACATAGTTTTTGAATGATATTGTTTCTTGTATTTAGCTTCTCAGTCATTTTCGTTAGATGTTTATTAAAGGATAATGTTCGATCAAGGGTAACACCCAGGTACTTTGGTGTCTTATTGTGGGTAAGAATGGTTTCTTCGAACCGTATATTAAGTTACCTTCTAGACATTTGTAAAGTCTTTTACATTTATTGGGTCAATACGGTACACTTGTGTATCAGCTTAAGTGTTTCGCAAATCTAGCTTCCACTTCATGTAGAAACAATATTACTTTCAATTAGCTTATCATAATAATTTAATTTTTGGAATGCGTAGGAGATACCGTAATTGCCGGTGCTCTAGGCTGCGATGAGTCCTATAGCACAACGACAGGAAGGGCTCCTCAAATCCACTAAGGTACTGAACACTGAACCAGAATCATCATCATGCCGGCGTCGGTAGCGTAGGGGCTAGAGTGCTAGCTCCTCGTACGGAAGGTCGCTGGTTCGAGTCCGGCCAGGGCATGGGTGTTTAGTGTTGTGTCTGTGAATGTCTTGTCCGTGTTGTAGTGTTCTTGTGTCAATACTTAATAGCAACAAATCACATTGAGCTGGCTGTATGACCCAGAAGCCGAAAGCCATAAAAAAAAGAATCATCATACACAGTTTCCAGCAGCCACCTGGATCTGCTTTGTACTCAACCCTCATACTCCTATATGTTCCCACCAACTCTCCTTCACGACCTTGTTCCTGTCCTCTACTCCGTTTAACACTCACACTCCACTCTACTCAACCGCTTATGCCCTGGTCCTCCACTGAACAATTTACCATGTATCTTCACTTAATGTATTTTCCTTGGTACTCTTAGCATCCCCATTCTCTTAACATGACAATTCAATCTTTGTCTCTGATTTTTCCTACACTGGTTCCTCTTTTACGGTGTGCCTAAAATTTTCGTTGCTTATCCTGTCCTTTTTTAAAACAAAGTATGCTACTTAGAAATATCATTTCAATCACTTGAATACTACTGATATCCCACTTCTTCCTTGGGGACTGCAATGTTCCCGGGTCGAAACCCGATTTCGGCTGGACGTCTTGCGGCCTTAAAAACGTACCTTCAGCGCTGGCAAAACTGTTCTGTGTTTTGTGAAGTGCGCAAGGATGCTCAGTGGTTCGGATTCTGCGTAATACTGCAGGTCCCCTTCACCGGGTAGGTGTACCTGGTTTGGTTAAGGTTCCCACTACAGAAGCAGATACACTGCAAATTGGAACTCTCTCAACCGGCGTCCGAACTAGCCTTCGGGTTCTCTCGCAAACAGTGCCATAAGCCACACGTTTATTGCCCAGGTTTTGCAGCATACTTGAGAATTGGGACATAGCATAAGCGATCATTACTGCCTTACTTATCTCTGGAACATTCTTTAAGCTTCTGGCACTTATAAGAAACGTTGCTATCAGCTTCCATTTTTCTCTTGTTTCCTCCCTGTTCCTTCCACTTTCCTCCGCAACTCTTTCCAGGTGCTTCAACTCGGTTACTGAATACCGGGACGAAACTTCTCGAAGGCACCTAGCGTCGGTCGATCAAAACGAAATAAAGGCTCTACCTCGCGAGATCCCTCACCCCGGACTCCTGTTGCTCCTTAAACTGATCGCTGCGAAATGGCAGCATGTTTACATTACAGGCTTAATCATATCATTTAAATCTGTATATTTGTGATCAGAATCAGCAATACGTTTTCAAATATCCTAAATCTCTGCATCTATTTGTATTTTACAATAACTCAGATTCGTGAACTATCAAGTAGAGGTGAAGAAACGCTATTTCAAAGTTCGATTACTTGATAGCAACAATCAGTAGAATCATTACTAGGAGATTGCCTTTCGACTTAATTATTTCCTCTGATTTTTAATTTCAGTGTGCAACAGAAATAATCCATGCCATAGAAATATGCCTTACAGTTTCTTGGAGAGAAGTGCCCGTTATAGTTTCATCACTAATGTCAGTATCCCCAGCATATAGTTATCCTGAAATTATCAGTAGCTCCATTATACTTCCTTTAAATCTCACACCGACCGTTTGTAGTCGTGACCCTCGTTTCCAATCAGTTTTGTTGCTCAGCTGCAGGCTGCGAGAGATAAACTTGGGTATAGTAAACAGTTTAGTTTGTATTCATTACCAGTCTATGGAAGTACACAACACGGAATTTGTGATGATGTAGCCACTCAATAGTACAACTCGCGTCGAGATTTTAGAGATGGATAACTTCACCCGAGGAGCACAGTCAACGTCTTTACTCGAGCATCGTACTTATAGCTCAATCACAGGTCTTGCTGTGATACCAAAGACAAGCCATAACTTATAGAGACATCTGACAGAGGAAACTGATCCGCCACTAGTTTTGGATAAACACGTCTCTTGTTGTTCCCGGCGGCGAAGTCATAAGGTAAGTTTCTTCTTTTCGTCTCCCGAGTTCTGCTGGCGAGATGATCTGTCTCCAAGGTGAGAAACTTCAAGCACCAGTTGCGTTATTGTAAAAAGTCAGAGTCCGTTGTGGTAAAAAAACTTTAGATTGTTAATCACAATACTGTATAGCTACTCGTTGACTTAAGCACTATGTCATTCATATACCCCTCACACACCTTCTTTGGCGGATAGGGTTCCCTTACCAAATCAATATTTTGAAAAACTGTCCAATTTGGCAAACTTCACGGGCTTTTGTCCATCAATAGCGTAATTCTTATCATACTCTTTAATTATTATTACACTGCTGTCGCAAACAAAATTCCACTCACAGTAGAACGATGTTAATTTATTTAAAAGTTGAAAAACGTCTTCCTTTTGGACATACTTGCACCCCATTTCATTCACTTCTACACCCGAGAGCACACGCACAGACAGGATAAAGTCAGCAAAGCCTGACAAGTCGTGGAGATCTTATCCGTCTGTTTCTATTGTGTGCAGACAACAGGGGTGGTCCACGGGCGTACGTAACTGCACCAATGTGAGGGCGATGACGGCGACCTGTGCCTCCTAGGAACTTGTACTCAGTCCAAACTAGCAGCGTCACCTAACATAGTCCAATTGCAAGGAGTTAATTATTTATTCATACAGTCAATCTTTTTTTATAAAAATTCAGTCTCCGCAGGTCTGTGCTTGCTAAACACCAACAATAGATTGTCATTCACTTGAAATTTTCGGAGAATGTGGTGGGGGGCTCGTTAAAAGTTTTTTATTATTTTTTATTTTAAAAAAAACTGTCCCCTCTCACCTTTACACTCCTTATTTTTTTACAAACCTACAATTTTTCATTCGATTTTGATGGAACTTTAAATACGTATGCTTTAAAATAAATAGAAATCACTGCCTACAATAGGTTTACAAAATCCTACTCTCCCCCATAACCGTACTTAAACAAAATTTATACCTGAAACCATTCAGGTTCTTTCAAATGTTTTGAAAATTGTAGGGAAATCAGCCAAGGTGGTTGGTGACACAGAATGTTTGCAATATTCCGATCAAAAGAGATCAAACATGAGAAGTTTCATATCCAGCCCAGCCTCCGAGCAGTATACGAAAGACTAAAAATATTGTATATCCCAAACCACTGGAATAAACTTTTCCGATTTGGTTTATGCTAAAAAATTTATTGTCTTTGACTTATTTTGTAGGATTACATGTAAATGTGTCTGCTTTACACATGTTTATCCACTTAGGAAGAAAAATAGACATTGCAACGCATTTCGGGGAAAGTTGGTATCCGATGTTCATAAACATGCATCGCACATGGTTTTTTTTTTCTGCAAGATTTCGCAACGTATTAACTAGGATTTCTTTAGTTGAAGAATTTTGTCCTAGTCTAGTAACATAGTCGTGAGAAAACACTGGCGCGTGCAAGTCAAAGCTTAGTTAAAAGCACCTAAAGTTATTTATAGATGCAATTTCTGTCTTCCATTTCAATTCTTTTAGAAATAACTTACCACTTACTGTTATTGTAGAGAGTAGTTTTCCATTACCTACCTGAGCTTATGATTAGCGACGTATGAATACAAAATAGTCCCTACAATTCCTCATTTTCGAAAGTGGTAATCATTTTGCAGGGAGGAGAGCTGAGATGTAGGCCTACTCATGTTTAAAGTTAATGTATCTGAACCTGTAATCCGCCAAGATGGGACATGTGGTTCTCAGGCAGAATATTAAAAACTAAATTCTAAATGAACTAAAGATACCATAACCAAAAATAAGTCGGTAAAAATTGTTCACATATAATTGATACAACACTCCTACTATATAAGGCAATAAGGGAATATAAGCCTTCAAATAAAACTTGTCACTACACTAAAATACGTTTCCAGCTGGCATCAAAGAGAGTGGCGCTGCTTTAAGGATTAAATCACTGATCGTTTTGTGCGGATTAGTGGTCAGCAGAAGTATTTTTGACACTTTGCTCTTTCTCGATTTGAAGAAGGTTGACAAACATTGGTCTAACATTACAAAATAACTTTCAACAATTTCCATTACAGTACCGTTTGATTCACGGTTACGTAAAAAACTGTTTTATTTTGTGAAGTGTGAAAAACATCAACTTCAAATAACGCTGCGCAATCTTCGCTTGTTCCAATTTGATTTGCGGTGTATGCTTTGGCGCAAATATCCACATTTGCTTTTTAACAGTGAAATATAGGTTAGCATCTTCTCACACAAAATTGTGAATTTCCAGGAACACGTTTTACGTTATTTGATTTTCCACTCACCTTTGTCCTGCAAAGTAGATTTACTTGTTGTGGAACATTATTCTTTTATGTTCCTTCTCTATTAAAGCTAGAATGTATGGACCGGTTGGATGAAAGAAATGACAAAGGATTTTTTTTCTAAACGAGAGAGTGCGCTATAGCCTTTCAAACTGACAGACTATGGTGGTTCTTACTTACATGGAAGTTCTATTTTATTCACACGATTTCATAAACGGCGTATAATAAATCAGGAATCACTTAAAAACAACAACAACAACAACGTAAAGTGCTGATAACTTTTTTCATAAAAACCATATAACTTTCAGTTACCAGGTATTCAAAATGTAGTTTCCTCGATATAGGCAGCGTTTAATTCCAAACCAATGATTCGTGCCCTTAGTACAACATCGATTTTTTTAAAGCCTTCTTTTATTTGTTATTTCAGGAGGTGTTTAATATACGCTTCAGTGAATCACTCTTTTATCTCAAAGTGTTGTACGAACCGGAGTTAGGTCTCCGTTGTTCTGACATTTTGCCGTGTAATGCCTGCAAATAATATAGTGCCAGCCTCGGTAACGTAGGGGGCTAGAGTACTGGCGTCGCGTGCCAAAGGTCGCCGGTTCGAGTACGGCCGAGGGCATGGGTGTTTAACTATTGCGTATGTGTCCCGTCCTGTGGTGTCCATACTTAAAATCTACAATATACGAGCATACATGATAAACTCATTCACTGGAAGAGTTATGACAATCACATTGAGTTGGCTGTATGGCCTCAGTTGCCTAATGCCATTTATATAGGCCTATACTGTATATAGTTTGCTGTGAGTCATCCTTCCTCATATTGGGTATGCATTAATGATTATTTCTAATAAGGTCGTTATATCCCTGGTTTGTTTATGTGTGTTTTTAGCGACTGCAGCTAATGTATATGAATTAGCAGGTATTTTATAGTTTAATGCTTGAATTCCAAAGTGCGATTGTTTAGCGTGTTGTAAACTTCCCCGCTGGTTGTCAAAGAACTGGAATTCATCATATGGTATTTGGCATAACATAATTTAGCATATAACTTAAATACAGTACACTGAAATTCCGTCATTCAGGAAACGCGTTTCATCGGCGTTATTAAGCGCAAAATTACACGTAGCATCGTTAAGTGCTTCCAACTTGCGGTATATCTATGTAGAATATATTAAATTAAGTGGGATTTCTGGAGCAATAAGGCTCCTAATAGTCTCCTAATTGATAATTTTGAACCTACTCACGTGAAGTGCTCAAATATTTAATAGATGCCGGAGAATTCCTCTATTTGCAACTTCTTAATTGATATCGGAGTGTAATCTTCTGCCCAGACTACCCAACACCCCAGATATGCAGCCGAATGTTCGTTTCATTTCTAAACCTAGTGCGTAATACCTTTCACTACACACAGTGTATGGAACAATTCACTAAAGAAACGATATCCGGACTGTTGGGGAAAGTGTGCCGTACAGGCGGCCCCTTTTGAATTGTCTTCACAAGAATTCGTAATAGGAGATGAATGTAGTATATTTTGGTCTACAATATTAGCATAGCTAAACTCATTTACAGGATTCGCTAAATGGTATAAAATCGATATATTTATATTTCTTTGAAAAAGGAAAGATAAATAATTTCAATGCTTCAGGGCTATGTTCGGTACCTCCTCATCTTATAGACAATTTATGAGTTTTCCGGTAGCTTGGTGGTTATGATGCCTTTTTTCGAAA
Organism: Vandiemenella viatica; assembly: GCA_031002005.1. Lineage (NCBI taxonomy): Eukaryota > Metazoa > Arthropoda > Insecta > Orthoptera > Morabidae > Vandiemenella > Vandiemenella viatica. The sequence continues at coordinate 42,679,672 of JARYHS010013630.1, forward strand.
CACAGAAATAAAATCCTAGTGAATAATTTGTAATGCTTGGCCAGGACGCACTGTTGTGCATATTCAAAGTTAAACTGCAGCTTCGACAGCTACAGAGGCGAAGTAGACATTTCCTTCGTGAAAAATTCTATTTATTTAATTTAACTTGCTCCCGGAAAAGAAAATTTCACACAATTGCCAGTCAAAAATAAAAATTGCGGTACTGATTTCTCGACGATCAGTCAAAGTACTTCGTCGCTCCAGGTTTGTTATGATGTCCCTTCGAACGTATCGGCTGATAGTTTTACTTTTTATCCATAACTCTTTGGCATTTGGCGTTTTCAAGGTAGTAATATGACTGCCGGCACAAAAAAACCTAAGTTCATAACTTCTTATATCATTATATACCTTTCTAGAATATATGTTTTGTCCACATATTTTTCCCGTAGCCACTTTTGTAAGTTTTATTTCCGATACCATTCATTTTTCATTGTAAAATTATTATTTAGTGTAGAAGTAGTACGAAATCATCTTTCCCCTTATCTTAATGTTTAATTGATAACAGCGTACTAAAATGTTTACGCCACCTACTTGAGACAAACACAATCTGTAGCGGAATTTCATTTATAAAATTTATTAGTCACATAGAAAATTTACGTAACGATGTAAATTTTAAGGCACAATAAAACCTTCGTTTAGTTTTTTTCGGTACTATGTATTTCAGGTATTATTTTTTTTAAGAACTTCAGTATTAATTAATGTATCAGTTAGGTTTCTTTACTGTAAAATAAAACTAAAGTTTCCAGAAGATCTACGCTGTTTATATTTTATCCATTAAAATTGTTTTTTTTTTTGTTTTTTTTGTGCGTGTTGTAAAAGTTATATACGTACTTGAATGACGAAGATATTCTGCATCTCTTATTTTTATTTCGTACTCCAGTAAAAAATAGAACGAATATAGAAATTTTGACAATTTTTTTTTGCTCAAAAAAATCTCACTTGCTGATGCTTTTAGGTCTTTGATAACAGTAGTGGAAATACTATTAATACAGATACAAAATAAATCAAACTATACCTTTCATTTCTTGTTGTATGAAGCATCTTGACATTAATAAGTGACAATGGGAAAAGAAACATGTAATAAATTATTTCATATCGTTCCCGCAAACACACATGGTAGCCACCATGTTGTAGAAATTAGATTTACTGAGGACTGTAAGAAATCACGTCATCTTGTCCCTGACAGTATTGCCCGTTTATTAGGGGTAGACGGCACACAGGGCGGGGTCTATTACGCCACTTGTTAGTGAGATCCCCGCTCCTCCTTTGCTCCATAATTCACCGCCCTGGCGGGCACCGGGCTTAAGAATTCCGGTCGTAACGAAGCCTATTTGGAAGCGCCGTAAGGAAGCCATCTGCTCATAAAAGCGTTTGCAGACGCTAACTCTGTCAGGACCCCGCTCGTGTCCCGCTCCCTTGCCCCTCCAGGCACGACCCCTCTGCGTAGCAAATCTCATTTGCCGGCTGGAATGCGGCGCGATGCATAATTCAGAGGGACGTGGCTTGGGGGGCGGGGTTCCGTTACCACCGCTCAGCCTAACACAACCCACCCTCTCACCGTGCATGCCTGCCCCAACGCGACAGCCAAATCTGGCCGTTCTCGTATGCCTGAATCACAAACAGCGACATGTACAGAAAACATGAAAAAACTTGTCGGAGTTTGAGGCGGTTAAAAAACCACAGACTGTTCGCCTTTTCAAGGAAATAACGAATGTCCGGCACCAAAAATAAGAACATTGGAAGTTAATATGTTGCATGAAAATGTGGTTTTTACAAAGATATAGAGCGGTTTGACTAATTTTTATTTCCTTTCCTTTCTGGGCTCCACTCGAAATCCTGTAGAATTCGTTTCTGCGCTGAAGCTCAAGATTCAATAACTAAAAGAAATGTCAAAATTCTGCTGCATAGTTCTAAGTTGCACACATTACTATATAACGAGATCGAAGCTGTCCCTCTTCTTAGCTCTTCAAACCCAAAGGAAACTCTCCAGCCAGATTTTTCAGAGCGAACCTACAGGTCAGGTGTGTCAGACGGGGAAAGTAGGCTAATTTTTGTCCCTATAAACTCATTCTTAGAGTTGCTGTAATGCATTTTTGGTTTAAATCTACGGTAAAATATACAACATCGACGAATCTCGAGACATAAATCAGATCTGGTAACGCGGTTATAACATGTGACTCCAAAAAAACTGAGTCCCTCTGCATTGACTTACCTGAATCTGTCTGCGAGATGGAAATTATTCTATACCCTTGGCGATACCCAAAATACGGTCACGGATTTACACGTGAAAAACGTGATGAAATAATGAAATAATATTAGTGTGGAGTTGGACACATATAGCAGAGTCCGTAGAAACCGGCACTCATAAAATCTACTTGTGCCACAATCTCCATATCTTCTCGGTGGTGACAGAACTATGAATCATGTTGCGGGAAAAAATAATAATAATAATAAAAAAAAATGGCTTCGCAGAATATTCGTTGACCGCCCGTGGTACTACATCTTTTTTCGTTTCCCAGCGTGTAAAAAGAGAAGGCAATCCGGCTCTGTTACTGAAATAGCCTGGAGTTTAAATGCTTGTTGTCAGTCAGCGTGTAAGAATTCACTGAAATTCATGTTGATTTACTGTCAAAAATATTTGTTAATTGAACACATTGCATAGAAACAATAGCATTCTATTTCAATATAAAAATTATTTATTCAGTAAATTATAATATTACGATACAGAACTATTAAAAAAAATAAAAAAAATTTCGGGAAAGGGGAATATATGAGAAGTTTAATGCAATCCAAAGTCAGAAAATTAAACAACGTATCCTTATTTTACACCTCTATTGTGAGTGCAAAAAATAAATGACGAAAGTTATAAGATAATAAATGTTTAAAAACACCTCTATAGTACAATCTCAGATAGGTAAAAAAAAAGTCTTAAATAAGCTGTGATCCACGTAAAAAGTCAGTAGTGTAAGGGTGAAAAGGTATGTCTAAATATTCATTGACTTTGAATAGATCATTGTTATAAGAATTTTTTTTTGTATATTTACTTGTGTGTTATTTTCTAGGTGAAATGTGCGCCTTCATATCGATCATAGGCCGCGTATCATATGATTGAAACACAATTTTTGCATGTAAAGATATTGGAGTAGGTATGAAAAGTAGTGAATGGAAGGGAAAAGATGACCATGACCACAAGCTGGCACTAGATTTCAGACACAAGGGTGTGGGACGATTCTCTTTCTTAGGTAAGGGTGTCAGGGATTGGAATGAGTTACCAAGAGAAATGATGAATAATTTACCGAAAACGTTGAAAGAATTTAAAGATAAAGTTTGTAGAGGGAAAATGTAGATGGGTGCAGGATAGGGGGAAGATGGGTGTGCAGGGAAATTGCCACCGGAGCCTGTGCTCCATTTCAATTAAATTAAATTAAATCATTAGTATTAATTTCTGTTTGAACTGCTAAAATTTTCTCTTATTTTGAATTTTTATATAGTGAGATGGAATGATATTTTAGCTAATCACCAAATGAGTTTAGAAATATCAGTTGGTTTATTTATGACTTTTTCAAATTCCAGCAATTCATTCAACTCTTTATACATTTAACACAACGAGGCAAATGACATCAACAAATACAATATACACAGTACGATATTAAGAATTTGACATGAACACTTAAGCAAATAGTTTATAATATTGCTAGCTCAGAAAATTTTGAGTAGAACATGAGATTCTATCTGTGCGATTCTCATCACGAAGGGCGTTTTCTGGAATGAGTATGAATTTTTGTTTGCGTTGAACAGAATTTAAATAGTGGACCATACCATCTGAATCTCGTTCAGCTGCAGTAGATTCACATCGAATGGCTTCATTGTTTATTGGCACAGCGAGCAATTCGTTAAACATTTTTTTCACTAAAGGCGAGAAAGGCTAGGGTAAGGAACGGGAAGAAATTCGGCCATGGTCTCTTAAAGGACCCATTCCGGCATTCGCATAGAGTGATTTGGGGAAATCATGTAATACCAAATTCTGGATGGACGGACGGACGGGAATTTGAATCCTTGTCCTCCCTAATGCGATAGCAGAGCGCTACCCACCACACTCGGTATTAGACATTTCGTCATTCACTGTGGCGTCACTTGATTCCAGGCTCAACAAATAATCCCGCTGTCTCTTCTGATAGGCACTTTAAGTCTGCCGCTTGGCGACTGTTGTAGAACACTCAAAGACTGACTCTCCTATTTAAAGGTTCAACCTACCGATCGGTTCTGACGAACCCTACATGTCACACCGAAAACGTCTCAGGCGGACTGTGTTTGCCTGAATGTATCTTCCATGCCGCTTTACTTTGGATTGATCTAGGTGTTCCACTTCGTCAATCAGTAAATCTCCTTTACCCTCGTTGACTGGCCGAAAAAAAGTTCAACAAATATTATTAATAACTATATTTGCTGGCTTCTAATGGCTAAGAATCGTTTCCACACATCACTTGTTTGTCTCTCATTCGCTTGAACCAAGCATTTCTTCGAAGAGCCACACCGTTTTTTCCACACTTTGAAATATTCGCCTCGGCGTTCATCGTAGTTTCTTGCTCTTTCCTTCCAAAGTCAACGATATATTATTCCGATGTGTTAAAAACTTTAGGACAGGACGTTTTCACCGAAACTGTGTGTTGCCAAAACTGCAAGATGCAACCCTCGCAATCCTTTCAGCGCAGTGCTATTCTGTACCTTCCCTGCCCTTTCCTGTTTGGGAGGTCGCGGTCCCCGGGTGATGCCTGTGCAGACCTGCAGACGTTTCGGAATACAAAATTACTGTACACAACAAATATTAAACTACTAATCAACATATAAGAGTCGTGGAACTTAACAATCTTTAGATTTAAGTAGTATATGATGATCACAGTAGAATTATTAATAATTAAATATATATATATATTTTGTGTCCAGAAAAGAATTACTAATGAAGTTTTAGTTATAGCTTAGAATAACAACGTAAAAATGTTAATCACATATTCAAAATATGGCGAAATTGCTGAATTT